>VDFB02057381.1:0-12598 GCA_007258455.2 Sequoia sempervirens
CTGGAAAAGACAAAAACACGGGCGCCCTCTAGGGGGTGACATGGCTGTGTGAGTCGACGCAATTCCAAGCTGTGGGCCGTTCGAGTATATAACAATGACCTTTTGTCTCTAGGAGTGAGTCTATTTGATGTGTTTATCTTGTTATCAAACTAGTGAAAATCAAGAAGAATCATTGATTCTTAAGAACATACACTAATTGTTTAGATTCTAGGATTTTAAATACAACCATTCTATTCTTGATTGTTGTGTTTTCTATCATTAAACTCAGATAAGATCATCACAAAATCCTTAAAATCAAAACACTTGTGGATTTCTCATGATTCGAGATTGGGTATCCACCAAGTTTGTCAAGAAATCTCTTGCCAAACAAATCCGAAAACCAAAGAGAACACTTGCATACAAACAACTCCTAAGAAAACAAAGATTTCTGTATCAAAGCAGGAAAGTTCTACTCCAACATAGAACTTTTATTCATAGGTATCACGATTTCTCTAGAGGTTATACAGACGACTACGCTGTAGCTCCCTTAGATTCACAAGCATATTTCCAGAGAAGAGCTCTTAGGCAACACCACAATCATAGTCAGAGAATTCGTCCAGAATACATTCCACAACTAGCCATCCAATATGATACCAGACCCAGTGAGTTTCATAGAATAAGATAGTTTTTCTCTGTCTTAAACCTCTTAAGGTCATAGTTTTAGCGCGCCCGGTATCTGTTTTAGCACGCTCGGTATCTATTTTAGCGCTCTTGGTTTCTGTTTCAGTGCACTTGGTCTCTGTTTTAGCGTGCCTAGTCTCTATTCTAGTGCTCTTGGTCTCTATTTTAGCGCGCCCAGTCTCTGTTTTAGCGCGTATGGTCTCTGTCTCAGTGCTTTGTATCTCTATTTTAGCGCACCCGGTATCTGTTTTAGCGTGCCCAGTCTCTGTTTCAGTGCACCTGGTATCTATTTCAGCACGCTCAGTCTATGTTTCAGCGCGCATTATTGAAAGCTTTACCCCTACACCTAGATCTTGCAGCATCTTGCATAGTGTCATTATCACCAAAATCTGATATTTTCTATCAAAAGTTTCCCTATCAAGGATTCTATCATCCTTTCATCACGAAACTAGACAAGACAAAATCAGATTTTTCAACAACGTTGACATTTATCCAATCAAATCCAAGATCAAAGTCTAAAGTAAACCTTTAAACATTTGTATGCCTATCTTCACACGATCAGCATATCAAAAGAAACAACAAGAAGAAAATGAAAGAATAGCAGCCATGGCTGAAGAAAACCCTTGGGGACGATATAGCAACACTGATCCTCTTATTAACTCACATGAGAAAGAAATAACTGCAGAGGAAATCGAGAAAGTTCAACAAGACCCTCATTTCCATAAATTTATGGAAAAGATGCTAGAGCAAGACATGGAAAAGTATCTTCTACTACTAGCTGACAAAGGTGCTAAACTTCCTAAAGACTTTGATGTCAATCAACTCAAGGAAACAGCCACACCTAACTCAACTAGTATAGAAAATCCAAATCAAATAGATGCTTTGACAAGAAAAATCCAACAATTGCAACTACAATTCCAAAATATCCAACAAGGGCCAACAAAGAGATATCTATTACAAGACATTTGCCCTTATCCATTTGACTCAAGCATTAACATGATACAATTTCCAAGGTATTGTGAGTACCCAACATACAACAAGTATAATGGAAGAACTGATCCATTTGATCACGTACGAGAATTTCGAGCCATGAGCATAGAGTTCGCACACGAGGACTCTTACCTACTACGATTATTTCCAAGGAGCCTAGGAAACACTTGCATGGAGTGGTTTTCTAAATTAGAACTTGGGATTCAATCCTTTGAGGAATTAATCAATAGGTTCATAACACACTTCTCATTCAACATCCAACATGGGGTAACCTTAAAAGAACTTTACAACACCAAACAAGCAAAGGGTGAAAAATTTCTTTCCTTTCTCCAACGATGGAGAAGGCTATTTGCTAAATACCCTAGATCTATTCCTGAAGAGGAGAAGATAGAGATGTTCATTGATAACTTAGTAGATGACATGAATTACAGATTGGACTTACAATGTCCATCCACATTTGAACAAGTTATCGAAAAGGGACTCAAAATCGAAGAGGCTCTAATCAAAAGAGGAACAATCAAACACTTCATTGAAGGTTCAAGCAATAACCATTCCTCTAACAGCAACAACGAAAAGCCAAGATTTTGGCAAAAGAACAAGAATACTGATACCATGATCGATACACATGCACCTAAACCAGTATTCACCTTGACACCAACTACTACAAACAAACAAAACAATGGTTTTAATGTCAAACAAAGTAGTGATCAAGGAAATAATCAAAACAGTGGAGAAACAAAATCCCAATCATTCCAACGACCCTCCAATAAAAGAAAATTCACACCGTTAGGACAATCATTGGAATCAATCCTCAAGGAACTTTTAAACGAAAAACTCATTCAAGTGCAAGAGGCTAGAAATTGGGACCCTCAAGTCAAACCATCATGGTGGAATGACTTACATTACTGTCACTATCATCAAAATAAAGGTCACATGATTGAAAATTGTTGGCAATTAAAACATGCGGTACAAGACCTCATAGATCAAAAGAAAGTATTCGTAGAGGGCCCTCAAACAAACAAAGATCATACAACATTCAAAAATCCTCTACCCAATTATCAGAAGGGAGAATCTTCTTCCGCAAACACCAAAGGTAAGAACGTTGGTTATGTTTATGATGCAACAATCCTTTGTTTTTCTGCTGCCAAAGAGGATGAAGAGTTATGCAATCAAATCAATCAGAACAACGACATTACATCTACCAATTTGGTACAACATATGGACAAATCCGAAAACCAAATCAATGTAGTCACACTCAAAGGGAAACAAGAGTACCAACCGGTTAATGCCACAACAAGGGCACAATCCAAAGTTATATTGAAAGGAGCATCAATATCATCCCCATCAGTGGATCCCCCCTCCAATCAATATAATCTCATCGATCAATTGCAGAAAATACCGGCACAAATATCAATCTTGGAACTTTTGAAGATTTCCCCATCACACAAAGAGGTTCTTGAACAAGCTCTTGTATCAACTACAGTACCTAACAATCTGGATGTGTGTCAATTCCAAGCTATGGTGGGACATCTATCTGCACCTCATTGCCTTTCATTTTCCGAACATGATGATGTATCACTCACCCATCCGCATAATTCCACCCTTCACATTGAAGTCCTTATCCATAAACATCGTGTAAAGCGTGTCCTGATAGATGGAGGGGCTGGTTTAAATATTTGTACCTTAAAGCTGATTCGTGCACTAGGATACTCAGATGAAGCCATTGATACAAGAAGAAAAATCACAATCAAAGCATATGATGAAGAAGAAAGGTCCTCTAAAGGATTGATCATATTACCCATTCAAGTTGGGCCTATTGTCCAAAAAGTGGTTTTCCAAGTCTTAGATAGGGAACTGACATACAACATACTGTTGGGACACCCTTGGATCCATGATATGCAAGCAGTACCTTCTACCTATCATCAATGCCTGAAATTTCCTGTTAATGGACAGGAGGTAACAATCACAGTAGACTACAATGACACCCAAGCTTGCCATACCTTGAAGACATCTCAGGATACATTCATACCTAACAACAGAGAAGTTAGCACAGCAGATAGTGAGCAACAGCAGAGCTTCATTTCAAAGTGGCTTCCAAAACAACAAAAATCACAAGAGATAAGGGTGGCACAATCTAACTCTTCAAATGTTGAAGAACAATTGGCTCCACTCTCACATCAATTCACCAAGGAAGTACGGATAAGTGACAAAGGAATAAGTGAATATGGTGTTGGACACTCATTTCATCTATCACAAATGTTACCCTCCTTACAAACATATGGACAGCCATCTACAAACACCCACACTCCAGAACAATCTACAACAGCATTAGATGGCAGATTTGTAAAAGCTGGGAGCTTAGATGAAGAATCAAAAGATAAGGCCATACTAAATTGGCTTTATAAGGATGAGGAAGCCCCCGCTTCCACAAGTAACATCATAGAGATAAATCAATATGGGAAAGGAAAAACTATTCTTGAGAAGATGGGATACTCAGGACAGGGACCTCTTGGGTTAAGGAAACAAGGCATAACATAACCAATCCAGCCTCTTACACTCCAACATAAGGATAAAACTGGACTAGGATACACAGAAAAAGCAAGAGCAGAAATCACCAATAAAACTGTGGAGCGTATTCTTCAAATAAGAGATAATTCTGAAATAGATTCAAATGAGTATGAGTGGGACAACTTATCAGAGGTTTCCTATGAAGATATTCAGGTTGACATTATCAAAAAGTATACCCCCAATCACGAGGAGGGTCAAAGCTCAAGTTTTAATCCTATTGTCTTTGAAACACAAAATTTCGATGACTCAAGTGAAGATGAACGGACATCAATTGAGATAAATGATGTGGAAGAAAATACCTTTGTAGGCCTCGACATAACCACAGACAACCTGGACGACATTTTTGTCTGAGCTTTCACAATCGCCGACCTCAACCCATCTAATGATTTGTTGCCTTTACTACATCCCGAACTTATCAAATGGGAACCCCAACATCCTATCAATCTCCCTATTTTTGACAATGACTCCTCCATTATTAACTACCTTTGCTGTGAGGAATCTAATACTTGTTCTACCAATACTTCTTTTAATGACGCTTTTAGGCAGGAGGATGCCAAGCCTTCCAGTTGCAAAAATATGAAAGAAAAAAATGGATCTAATGGTGAAAACCATTCTATGGCAGTATTTGATCCTAAAATAGTAAAAATAAAGAACGCATCCGATGGTGAAAACCTCATTGAGGCACCAAAGGATGGAAGGTTTGACATCCTCCCGCAACATTACCATGAAAGATCATCAGTGTTGATAGAACCCTGATCTAACTAATATTAGCTATGAAGCAAAGGAATACTTTACACGGCGCGTCCATGGCGGATACGAGGAAAGCCGGTTTATCAAATTCTTTGAGAGCGATGCATCAATTTTGCTTGGTCATACTCTGACATGCCAGGCTTGGACACAAATCTCATTATGCATCACTTATCCTTACCAGTTGGCACTAAACCAGTAAAATAGAAGCTGAGAAAAATGCATCCACATGTTGCATTATTAGTGAAAAATGATTTGAAGAAATTACTAGATGTTGGATTCATCAGATCTATTGATTATACAGAATGGATATCCAACATTGTGCCTGTTTCAAAGCCAGATAACACCATTAGAATATGTACTGATTTTCAGGATTTAAATAAGGCATGCCCGAAGGATGATTTTCCTTTGCCAAACATAGACATGATTGTAGATCTCACAGCCGGTCATCAAATGCTATCACTCATGGATGGATTTTCAGGATACAATCAAATCAAGATAGCCCCTGAAGACCAGGAGAAGACAACATTTACATGTCCATGGGGCACCTTTTGCTGGAATGTCATGCCTTTTGGGTTAAAGAATGCAGGAGCTACATACCAGCAAGCTATGACAACAATCTTCCATGATATGATGCACACCTTCATGGAGGACTATGTGGATGATATCTTAGCAAAGTCTTACACCAGGGAAGGACATCTAGAAATATTGGCCAAAATATTCGACAGGTTGGAAAATTCCAAAATCGAATTGAATCTAGAAATATTACTAGATGCTGCTCAACAAACTCCTAGAGACCCTGGATTTCTACAAAGAAATTGAAGTAGATCGACAAAAGTCAAAAGCCATTATAAATACCACCTCCTAGAGCTCGGTACATTAAGATCTACAAGGTCGACTACAGTCCATTAGAAGATTCATCTCTCAACTAGCAGATCGGTGTCATCGATTCAACCATCTTTTGCATAAAAATGTGCCTTTTAAATGGGATGAACAGTGTGAGAGTACTTTCAATCAAATCAAGCATTATCTGATGACACCACCAATCTTGGTACCACCCAGCGAAGATAAGCCATTGTTGCTATATATCACAACAACAGATATTTCTTTAGGAGCCTTGCTAGCACAAGAGGATAAAGAAGGAAAAGAACAGGCAATATACTATATCAGCAGGGCACTCAATGGACATGAAGTAAACTACACCTTCATTGAAAAATCATGCTTAGCAGTAATATTTGCAACACAAAAATTGTGACATTATATGCTCACTCACACTATCAAGCTCGTTGCAAAAATTGATCCTCTCAAGTATTTACTTAGCAAAGTAGCTTTAACAGGAAGGTTGGCAAAGTGGGTCATGCTCCTCAGTGAGTTTGATATTCAATATGTTGAAAGGCGAGCTATCAAAGGACAAATCATCGCCGATCAATTAGCAGAAGCTCCATTATCAGACAGTCATCCTATGACCATGGAATTTCTCGATGCAAATATTCTCAATGTTACAACACAACCATGGCAACTCTACTTTGATGGATCCTACACACAACATGGATCAGGGGCAGGAATTCTATTTGTCACACCTCTTGGGCACACAATCCCGCGATCATACAGGCTTATCTTCCGTTGCACTAACAATGTGGCAGAATATGAAGCTTTGATCCTTGGAATTAAAGTGGCTATTGAATGGAAAATCACAAAACTATAGGTGTATGGAGACTCCCAGTTAATCATCTACCAAGTCAACAATGATTACCAAACTAAGGATGACACACTGATTTTGTACAAGAGGCTGGTGGATGACCTAAGAAAATACTTCATAGAAATCAAAGTCTGACGATTACCAGGATGGAGGAGACAAGCGTGGATGCCGTACAATGGCATCTCTTCTGCAAATGCACGGCATGAGATGGTTACATCAGTTTGTTGGAACGAGTGTCGAATCACGCATCATAAATCCCAAATCCCCAGACCATGAAAGCCTTTTTGGATGGTGCTTTGATCCTCCATTTATGGAGACATTTATGCTATCGAAGATAATATCTTACCACGAGATCTTTCTGCATAGCCAAAGCACAACTTCATACGCAATCCGCCAAACATACCATTATTGCAGGCACGCTGCAGCCGAGGGCCTAGATGGTACTCTCTTACGTTGTTTAGAACATGACGAATCCGCTTCCGCTTTACACGAGGTCCATGAAGGAATTTGTGGAACACATTCAAGTGGATTATCTTTAGCCAAGAAACTCCTTCGTTTAGGGTATTACTAGCCACACATGGAACAAGAATCTTATCAGTTTGTCAAAAGATGTTCAAAATTCCAGATCCATGGAAATCTTATACATGCACCAACATAGGAGTTGCATCCATTTGCAACTACATGGCCTTTCTGTCAGTGGGGATTAGACCTGGTAGGGAAAATTCACCCATCTTCATCTAATGGACACAAGTTCATTATCACAGCAACCGAATATTTTACAAAATGGGTGGAGGTAGTTCCTTTAACCACAATCACTAGAAAGCAAATATCATCTTTCATTCTTAATTATCTCATTTGTAGATATGGGATACCCCATTCAATCATCACAGATAATGGCAGGCCTTTCAAAAACCAAGACGTCCAAGAGCTGTGTGAAAAGTTCCACATTCAACATGGCTTTTCAATACAGTATTGCCACTCCAAGGTAATGGGCGGGCGGCTTCAAACAAAACAATCTAAATATTCTCAAGAGGCCTTAAATGAAGTGGGGCGGATTGGCATATTCGGCTAAATCTTGCTCTTTGGGCTTGAGGACTAGTATCCAGAACACCAACGGGAGCTACACCCATATGCTCTTGTTGTCTATGGATGAAGCAATACTACACAGCCAAGGGGTAGAAATTCCATCCTTGGTCTCACTAAAGGGACTCATTTAGGATGAAGATTATGGGGTCTCCTGGAGCCCCAGGAATTAGAGCGCTACTTGATGAGCACGTCCAACAACAAAACATCCAATCATTTGGCTTGACTTATCAACAAGAGATGTCTAGGAACATAATCGCAAGGTTAAACTCTAGAAGTCTTCCGGATGGGAGACTTGGTCACGGAAAACCCTAGAAATCAGCGGGGCAGAAAAGAAGGGAAATTTTGAACCTAACTGGATAGGACCTTATGTTATCATATCAGTCTATGGATCAGGAGCATATCAACTGTCTACACCAGAGGGAGACATGTTGGAGGAGCCCATGAACAGCATTCATCTCGGGCAATTCTACGCGAGGGATTGTCTGGTGCATGGTCAATGGGGTTGGTCTTAATGAAAGCGGCAAGCAGGGCATCATGATCCTGAGAAAAGGAAAAATAATAAAAAATAAAAATAAAAATAAAAATACAAAGAGGAAAATGAAAAGAGGACACAATAAAACAAGTGATGAAAACCTGGCAAACAGGCATTACTTGTGATTTTCACCAAACTCCTCTATCTATTAGGTACAGTGTTGTTACGATTGTTTCCTTTCATATCATTTCCATCTATCATTTGAGATAATCATTATCACTATCCATATCATAGCGGGGATACCATGTTTTACCTTGGCTTGGGGGCAACATCCTAGTGTTATCTGGTACAAATAGACTTTCAGCTTACATGGAAAGGTAGTCAAACATGACAACATCAAGTGGCAATAAATTGAAATCCAAAAACATCAGAAAATCGAAATCCAAAAACATCAGAAAATCAAAATCCGAAAACATCAGAAAATCAAAAATCCAAAAAACATCAGAAAATCAAAATCCAAAAACATCAGAAAATCAAAATCCAAAAACATCAGAAAATCAAAATCCGAAAACATCAGAAAATACATCAAAATCCAAAACATCGGAAAATCAAAAATCCAAAAACATCAAAAATCAAAATCCAAAACATCGAGAGAAAATACATCGGAAATCCAAAACATCGAGAAAATTCAAAATCAAAAACATCAAAAATCAAAATAGAGTCTACATCGGAGTCAAAGTGGAGTCAGTGTCGGTCGAACTACATGAGATATAGCGTATATAGCATTAGGCAAGACTAATCTTTGATAGGTCCCAGGAACCCCTAGGATAGGTCTTTTTTTAGGTCACATCATTTGGTCAAACGTTTGGGAATATCATGCACACATCAACACACACATCTCAACACTGATGATCTAATCTGAATAATGATTTGAAAATACATTAAGTAAAATTTGAATTGTTGTGCTTTTCATTTTATCATTTGATTATCATTTCTTTGGAACTACTCAATGATGTATTGAACTAGAGAAGTAAGGAAGAAGAGTGATACCCTTTCTTTGTTTGCTGTTTGTGAGTTAGTCGTTATTATTTTGTGAATTGTCGCGGGAAGTGCTCTAGCAAGTATCATGGATGACATTCCAATTCACTTAAGAAACTGATTAATTCTTGTTTGTTTACGCAAGAAATGCTCAGGTCATCATTGGTCTATCTTATACCATGATGCTCGTGTTCGCTTGCAATATCAAAAATCATGAAAGAAATACTCAGGTCATCATTGGTCTATCTCATATCATTGATGCTTGTATTCGCTTTCAACATTTTAAAATAAAGCTTAGTGATGATACAAAGCAGAATAAAATTATTATTGAAATGACACTTAGATTTGCATTGATAAAATAGGCATTTGCATGGTTAACATAGATTACATTCATTATAATACATCTGCAGAGTACTAGTAGCACAAGTTTCAATGATTCATTCACAAATGATGTTATCTTTTCTTATTTAAGACTGAGTATACTTGACACATGCAATTTTCATAATCAACATGCATATAGGATCATCTCTTCATCTCATCATAAATTCACAATAAAAAATCTCATTTCGTGATATCATATACACATTATGTTACACCATTCATTTTTACGTTTACATCATCACATTATAGCATTCCATCTCATCTATCATTACATACTCATACATCATTATATTTTATTTACATTTCCATTCATCATCCATTTACATTTCATTTACATTTACATTTACCATCACATTTATCATTCATCATTCATTTCACTTATCATTCATATCTATCATTACGTTCACATCATCACATTATTGCATTCCATCTCATCTATCATTACATATCCATACATCATTACATTCACATTTCCATTCATCATCCATTTACATTTCATTTACATTTTCATTCATCATTACATTTTTACATACCATTTACAATTCATTACATCATTTCATATTTATCACTTATCACATATTCATTTATCACTATCATTACATTTCCATACATCATTACATTAACATCACGTTTTATCTATCATACATTACATCTCATTAAGAAAAGAAATACATCATCAGTATCATTTCACATCATCATTTACTGCATCCATCACAGCAATACATCATAAAATCAATGCATCCATCACATCAATACATCATAAAATCAATGCATCCATCACATAAAACACGTAAAATCATGTCATGGATCAATCGAACCACTGCACATATATATCTCATCAAGTGTAAAGTATACAATGAAGTCTGCAAAGAATGAACATAACATCAGTCAAAAATAGCTGTATCAATCTCTCAATGGGTACACATATAATCTCAAGTAGTACTCCCACCAGAAGGAGCAGGCCTAGCACCAGTATCGGTACCACCACTAGACATCCCAGGATCTCTCGGATCTCTCAGAAGAGGTTGTATCACGCCTCTGCTCACTGTCCTCGATCGAGTCCTCTCTAAGCGCGACTGAGCATAGCTGACTCTCTGCTCTAGGGGGCAAAGCTCATGGTAACGGCTCTGGTAGAACTCAATCTCAGCACCTACCCGCATGGCCTCTCGCATATAATCCACTACAGAAGTCCCATCTGCCACTCTCTGTAACCTCTCTATAGTTGCCTGTACTGTCTTAGCTATCCGTCTAATGGTATCCCGCTCTGAAGTCAAGGCTGCGATCTGTGCCTGGGCTATGGACAACTGTGCTCGTAATCCTGTCACCTGAGCCTGTACGGTTGCTGCTGCCTGTAAAGCCCCATCTCTCTCACTAATCAAAGATGTGATCTGGGTCTGAGCAGTAGCTAGCTGTGCCTGCGTCTGAGCCTGAGTCTGAGCTAATAAACCCTGCACCTGTGCTAACTGTCCCTGCAATGTCTGCACCTGCACCTGTAAACCCGCAATCTCTGAGGGATCTGCCGATGAGGAAGTGACTGCCTGCCTCTTACGAGGCACACTGGAGGATGGCTCTGATGTACCTGCTACACTCGGTCTCCCACCATCTCCACCATCATCAGCACTGCTATCATCACTGCTATCAGAGCTCTCATCACTATCAGTCTCCGAGCTGCTCTCCACATCCACATCAACATCCTCCTCTCTACCCCGTCTCTGACCAACCTAAACACCCCCTGCTGGTGCTACTGCTGGTGCTGCTGGTGCTACTACTGGTGCTGCCGCTAGTACAGGTGCTGGCTCATCTGGAATAGTGATCCGTGGAGGAGGGTGTAGAGCCAGATACTCTCCATACTCAGGAGTAATAGGCGCCTCGACAATATCCCGCCGAACATCCCATGCTGATGGCTATAAAGCATGGTAACCCTCAACAAGTGCCCCATAAGGCAAGCTAGGACCCCAATCAAGAACATCAATCCGTCGCCGTCCATAATGAGCTACACCCAATGGCATGCACTGCACAATACCATACTGTCTGTACACACGATAAAACAGGAACCACTCCAAAACCTTGGGGCTCTTCCTGATCAAATACATAGAATCGGACAAGAACCCCAACTCAATATCATCGTCATCCTAGGCATCACAGTCTAGGTACGGACGCCAGGTCACTGCCTCTATATCATCAACGACCCGTCTCCAATACTCAAGCTTACCCATCATATGTTGGGTAGGCCTGCCTCTATATCGAAATACATATGGCCTCGTCGCTGGTCTGGCCAACACTGGTACGGGACACGTAACAGCAATATGCTCCCAGGCCCATACCTGGAGAAGGGTAGCCCCTGCAGATAAACTACTGCCGCCGAGATATACTATCCAATGCAAATCATGATATAACTGGGCAAGCATGCACATGCCCCATGCATATCTCGTCCTATGGACCACCAAGCCCTCTAGTACACGACCCCATCCAAGCGATAGACCCTTTGACCTCTTATCAGGATAAAGGAATCCACCAATGAAACCTACCAAAACTGAAGGAAGAGGAGCATATGACTCATATATATCTATCCATGGGATCCACTCTCCTGCAATGTGGGGATCCTGAAAGGCTCTCTGCATGGCCTCTACACCGCCAACCTCCTCTGAATCATGAACCACGATCTCACCAACAAAGGGAATACGAAGAATACGCCATACATCCTCTGGTGTCACAGTCATCTCGCCAGTAGGTAAGTGAAAGGTGTTGTGGTTACTATGCCACCGCTCTGCCAAAGCTGTCAATAGACCCCTATTGAGTCTAATATGGGGCATGTCAAGTAAAGTTGCCAAATCACAAGCAGCAATATGTTGTCTCTCATCAGGTGACAGTCTCGGTATCATATCAAATGGCCACGGGAACTGCTCTCGCACCTGGATGACATCTAACTGCTCCTATACTCATACAAAACAAAACAT
>VDFB02057382.1:0-39272 GCA_007258455.2 Sequoia sempervirens
TTGTAATTAACTTTCGCTTGAGAGAGAAATATATGCTGCGCCTACCTTGCCCTCAATATTGCTCTTTGGTATTTGTTCATGTGTCTTTACTATTACGATTAAGTGTTATGCCACATAGGGTTTCATGCAATTGTAATGGTGAATTCTTTCCATAGTTTAGATAAATCTGTTTTGTGCATCTTTACCATTATGATCAATTGTTATGCCACATAGGGTTTCATGCGATTGTAATGATAAATCTGTTTTGTGAGTCTTTATTATTATGATCAATTGTTATGCCACATAGGGTTTCATGCGATTGTCATGGTGAATTCTTCCCATAGTTTAGAGAAATCTGTTTTTGTGCTTAATAAACTTGTTCAGATTGAGATGATAGTTGCACCAACTTGCCTTCAAGTAGAGAATCTGCACTTGGTTATCGTGTGTTGTCGTGGACAATAAACTAATTCGGATTGAGATAATAGATGCACCACCTTGCCTTCAAGTAGAGAATCCGTATCTAGTTTATCGTGTGATGTTGTTACCAATAAACTTGTCTAGATTGAGCTGATAGTTGCGCCACCTTGCCTTCAAGTTGAGAATCTATACACGTTTATCATCTGATAGTCAAACCTTGCTCCGTTTCCTCATGCTCTATTTTCTTGAGGAGATTGGATAGAATTTAAGTAATTTAGTTGTAGTTAGTGGATCTGCAAAACCATAAAATACTCAGCTGCAACGTATAGTTTTTTCAAGAAAGCCTTGTACCTCTACAGCTGAAACAAAAAGACAGGACATAGTTTAGTTTATTTCCCTTTGCAAGTATTTTTGTCAAAGCACAACGAGGGAGCTGCCCCTCCTAATTTGAAGAGCACTCATTGCGTAGTGTGCATAGGCTGTTCATAACAACTTTTACTCCAGAGGTGTTAGTTGTTACGCCAACAATGTATTTTATTGTGTATCGTCAATATATATTTATAATTACAATATTATTTTATGATTGTAATTATAAATATATTAAAATGATAATATTTTCTTTTATAATTTTAATATGTATTGTGTTATTCATTTTCACTTATTTGTATCTCAGAGTGTTCTAATTTTGGGGACATGACAATCCTCCCCTCCCAACCTTGCTTGTCCTCAAGCAAAAACATCTTAGTTTCTTCTAGGATCTCTTCTTCTCATCTATCACCAACAGTACCCAAGTTAGTCATGTTTATATATATATGAGTTAAATGAAAATGTTCTATAATGATTACTCTATTTGAATGCAAATATATAAATATATTAAATGTATACTTATCTTAGATTTTCTTTTGTGATGGGGACATCACAAGCCTCCCCCGCTTGATTTTGCTTGTCCTCAAGCAATCTCATGAATTCTTCTTCCTTGATCTTGTCCGCTAGTCTCCTTTCAAGCCTTTTGGATTCCTCCTCTAGGGAGTCTTATCCAGGGCTTCTTGGATTCCTCTCTATGGAGTCTTATCCAAGTCTTCAGGATTCCTCTCGATGGAGTCTTATCCAATCTTTTTGGATTCCTCTCGACGGAGTCTTATCCAGGTTTCTTTGTTTTTCCTTGGATTCCTCCTCTAGGGAGTCTTATCCAAGTCCTTCTGGATTCCTTCTCTAGGGAGTCTTATCCAGGTCTTTTGGATTCCTCCTTGAGGGAGTCTTATCCAAGTTTTCGGATTCCTCTCTATGGAGTCTTATCCAAGTTTCTTTGTTTTCCTTGGATTCCTCCTCTAGGGAGTCTTATCCAAGTCCTTATGGATTCCTCCTCTGGAGAGTCTTATCTAGGTCTTTTGGATTCCTCCTCTAGGGAGTCTTATCCACGTTTTCCGGATTCCTCCTCTAGGGAGTCTTATCCAGGTTTTTTGGATTCCTCCTCTAGGGAGTCTTATCCAAGCTTAAGTCTCATACACATTTTATCAAATCTTGTGCTCAAACAAAAAGAATATCTTCTTAATTTGTTTGAAAGTTTTACATCCAAGAGTTCATCTCTTGTTTTAGTCAAGAGCCATCATGTTTTGTTGTTCCTGATTTTTATCCTTAAAGGCCTTAATAGTTTCTTCTCTTTCCCATGTAGCATAATCTTCAGGGAGTCCCCTCCATTTAATGAGGAACTTGGTGATGACCCTGTTCCTTAATCTCCTTTCTCTAGTGTTAATGATAAATTCCGGTTCTTAAGATAAGTTGTCCTTCATCGTCTAGAGGAGGTAACTCAGGTAGCTCAAGCACATAAGCAAGTAGCTCAAGCAGGCAACAAGCAACTCAATCACATAGGCAAGTAGCTTAAGCACATAGGCAAGTAGCTCAAGTAGACAAGCAAGCAACTCAAGCATGCAAGCAAGTAGCTCCAGCAAGAATGCAACTAGGTCAAGCATGCAAGTAATCAGCTCAAGCAAGTAGGCAAGTACCTTAAGTAGACAAGCAAGTAGCTCAAATAAGCAAGCAACTAGCTCAAGCAAGCAGGCAACCAACTCAAGCATGTAAGCAAGTAGCTCAAGCAAGCAAGCAACTAGCTCAAGCAAGTGGGAAACTTATTTTGTTTTGATGTGTATTATATTTTACTATTTTATTTTTTATTTACTTGTAATATTATTTACATTTATTTATAGTATTATTTTTATTTAAATGTATATTTTAATATTTATAATATTATCTCTTAATAATTATTTGATAATTATGATAGTATTTATATTAATGTATTTTATTGTGTATCGTCAATATATATTTATAATTACAATATTATCTTATGATTGTAATTATAAATATATTAAAATGATAATATTTTATTTTATAATTTTAATATGTATTGTGTTATTCATTTTCACTTATTTGTATCTCAGAGTGTTCTAATTTCGGGGACATGACAGCCTTTGAGCCTGCCAAATCATGAAAACAATTAATTTCGAAATCTATGTGAGCTGATGCAAATTTCTCCTATGGGCATGATCCTAACTCTACTTCACACAATATGCCAAATTTTCATGCCAAAATACTTCTCCGTTTACGAGATTTTAATCCTTACATTTTCCAGTCTGTGATTCACAAATGGAGCAAAAATCCGACATCCGTGTTGCTGGAAATAAAAAAAAAATTGGGTTCTGCTCTGCATTGTTCGATTATCCTACTGTCCAAATTTCGCACAAAACAAAGCTATTATGAGGAAGTTATCAAGCTTTCCGTCTGGGGATCTGAGTTTGCTTGCAGAGTTAAAATTGAATCTTCAGGATATCCTCAAAGTTGGAAAAGTAAATTATTTTGAGGACAACGTTATTTTCAAATCTGGTGGTTTCGAAAGTTCAATGACTTTATTAAAGTCAAAAGTCTTCCTAAAGTCTTTCTATAAAATTTGAAGTACTTTATGAACAACAAATATTTTATTGTCGGGGGTCATAAAGTCTTCAGAACCTCCGTAATGTAAAGTTCAAGAGTCAGGAAAAATGCTGATTAATTGACTCTCTTCATAGTCGAGTGTTTTAAACGTTCTAGAACTTCAAAAGGGGCCGACACTCTGGTTCTAAAGTTCTCACAACTCCCAATCACCCGACTCCTCTACCAACATAAACATGATGGCGCTCAAACTCAGAATGCAGTAACTGCAAGATATGAACAAAATGATTTTGTTGGAAAAGCTTTAGAATCTTTCAATCAAATGCAATTGGTAGATGTGCAGCCAAATCCCGTGACCTCTTTTAGCTTCTCCTTTCTCTGTGCTTGTGCCAAATAAGAGTGTATTCCTGTGTTTAAAGACACCTTCTCCAATACACGTTTGGTTTGTCTTTGAGCAATAAGGATTTTGAATCTTTATTACATGGTTAGTCAGAAATTGACTTCAAGCCCTTGGAACTTGCTAGTATTTACTTGCAGTGGACTAGGAAGATGGATGTTTGTGCAAAGCACGCAGGTATTCAGATAGCGAATAAAAAGGGCAACCCGTATACTGCAATTGAATGGTGCAAAATGCTACTTTATGAAAGATGATAAAATGAGAATAAAAAGAATGCTTGCACAGGCACTCCAAAGGAAAACGAGGTTAAGGTGTGATATGGAGACACCTCCCTTGTCAAAGGCCCTTCTAACAATTAGTTACGGGAAGAAGATGAACAAGGGGAATTCTTATTACTCTTCAAGAAACAGTTACAAAAAGCCTTTATAAACTCATCGAAGGCTCATTTAAGGGGGATCTTTTCCAGCTATTCGGGGAAGGGAAGAGCAGTTCAGTTTTTCTTTTCACACAGTTTTATTGTACAGGAGTGTGGAGTTTGTGTACTCTCATTTTGGCACTAGAGAAAATAAAGAAATTTTATTTTCTGATCTGTGTATTGGTTAATGTTTTTCTTTAATTGCAAATGAACTTTGTATCTTTGTAATCACTCTTCGGTGTTCATTCTGTTATGTCAAACTGTGTATGGATTCATTTTTGAAACTTTGAATTCAAAAATTAATTCATTTGTTGGAAAGAAGTTTGTTGCTTATCCGTTTTTTGGGTATTGTTTGTGGGTGTGGGATAAATGAACTGTGTGTTAGTTGTCTGCATTCACTCCATTTTGAATTAGTCTTTCACATCTATTTCATGGCTATGGGTAGATGGTAGTTTACCTTTTCTACTTTCCGGTCAAAAGCATACCCTGTTTTCCAATTCATTGCAAATCATTCAAAGGTAGTTGCGCATTGTAAAACAAGTAGAGAGCACTTGCACGTACCATTGCAAGTGACTCAACTGTTAGTGTTGTTTATTCTTCCTTCTGGGCATCTTGAGTGATTTTCTACATTCATTTTCAAAGGACAAATCTGTCAACTAACACCTACACATTAATTTCACTCTGAATTACAATAGCAGTTTTGACCTGTTTAGTAGCTCCTCAAATGTCAGCATCAAATATACAAAATATCTTGCAGTATATTTCATCCCACCTCCTCTGCCTTAAGCGCTTCCTTGCACCCTTCAAGGATGCGCCAAATAAAGATATGTTGTGCTCAAAAGAATAAAACGGTGGATGAATAATTGACTCTCAATGATGGCTCCAAGTAATCGATACTCCATATAAAGTGACAATATTGAAGTTGTTTAATTTACAAACTCCCAAAGCTCTCCACGTCAACTTCTTTAGTGTCACGGCAGCTGCATATAGATGGTTTCCTTATTTTGCTGTTGATATGGCTTTAAAAAAAATTCCAAAATAAAATACGTCTCCAAAAATAATTCACACCTCCTCAATATAACATATGGGAACTCTTTAAGAAGAGGCCACGGAATATACTTTGTACCAAATATACAAGACCCCCAATGTTTCTATGCAGTGGCAGCGGTAGATATATTTTCGTGACAATCTGAAGAGCGGCATCTCAATTTTAATAAGGATTCAACTACCTACTCTTGCTGGCAACACATAAATAGTTACATGAAATAGTAGACCCCTTGGATATAAGCCACGACTTCCTTGAAAAGCATTCATTCAGAACACGACTCTTTGAATTCATAATCTCCTCCTTACCTGGCTGCTTGAATTAATACGATTAATTCTACACTCAAATGTTTCTTCGAATCTTCAACATAATATAATATAATCAAAGACTCCCTTTATATTAATGACAGTGAGAAATGAAGACCTTCGAGCCTCTTCAAGATGACTGGCAGTTCGAATATGTAATATTATTCTCTCCCATAAGGTTATCGACCTCCTTGAATGAATCCGCCTCATTATGCCATTGTATTATAATAATCATTGTCAACCGTTCAATTGTAAAGATTGAAATACATAATCCGCAATAATTAAATCTGATCGGATCTCTTGAACCTAGCTCTGATACCATGTTAGTTTTTAGGATCAGAATTAACATAAAGCAGAAAATGCAACACATGAACAATAAACACAGCACTTTTACCCTGGGAAAACCCTCCTACTCGAGGGAGAAAAACCCAGCAAATATATCTCTTATATATAGAACGAATAGGAGCAGAAATCTGCTTTACAAATCAGACCCAACACAGGGCCAAATAATAGCACCTCTCCTAGATGCAAAGATACAAATGAATAAGATTCTTCTTGAATTAGATTTGCTGCTAAAGAATGATGATCTGCTGCTGAAGGGCGAACTTCTGCTCTGTAGAAATGTGAATTATGATGAAAATGAACTTGATGATTGAATGGAAGAACACCACCTTGTATATATATACCAAACTAGGCAACCTTTCATCTAGGTTGGCCTTTTTGATTTAAATAACAAATATAAAATATCATTAATTAACAAGGCCGACCTTCCTTGATAGTTATTTATTATCTTAAATATTTTTACTTAGGAGAAAAATATCTCCCTAAGCTACAAACACTAACACCAGCAAAGGGGCAATTATTACAACACTTAAGGGGAAATTTTGGGTTGATTGTAGGCAGCATACTTGTTCTAGCCTAGCCGCCACTATTGGAGGTGGTAATTTTCTGATTTCAAGCGCTGAAATTCATTTTTTCCTGTCCTTGGATTGTGCATCAGCTGAGCTATGCCATTTGAAAATGACTAAATATTCTTCATTTTGGGTTCCAATTGTTTTTGGAAATTAATCTACATCATTCTAGGCAACTCTAGTTAGCAAGCAAAGGTACAAATTTATTTCTTGCGATTTTCTAGTTGGCCACAAAGTGTTTGAAGAAATGTTCATATTAAAAATAATCAAAATATGTTTGTCCTCTTCTCAAGAGTGAGTCGAAGGAGACCCTTAGCCTATTTAATTCCCATAGGCTAACCGGGATGCTAGTAAGGGAATATTTAATTAATTAAATTAAGTTGTCTAAAATTTATTTTCCCAAAAGTTTTAAAGGATATAAAAAAGGGATTGCAAAAGGAAATTACACATCTTTGTTCATTTTCATTTTTCTTATTGGGAAGTTTGGACTCTGTGTTCAACTTGAATGGGTGATACTTGGGTGCCCTTGAAAGAGTTGCAAGGGTGCCTTCATTTCCTTCTTCCTTCCCTTATTCCTAAAGTACATGGTCTTCTAAATCCACAAACTCCTCAAGCTCATTTGAATCTGAATCCTTATCGGATGTCACTTCAATGTAGTGACCTTGACCCTTACCAAGGCACCTATTGTAAATTTTAATGATCAGATTGTATGCACAGAAATTAATTTAAATCAGACACAATAACACAGCAGATACCCTGGGAAAACCCTCCTCTTGAGGGAGAAAAACCCAGCAACAATATATCACTTATATATTGAATAATCTCAAAGATGATCTCCTTACAAGAGGCCGATATGAAGGCCTATACACAAGCATCTATATTGTGATGCATACAGAAACAGATAGACAAATCGCTGAACAACTTACAGCCTTCAATGATGCCAGAATTAACCTTTAATGAACTTCAATCTGCCTTGTACAGATTCGCGCCAAGTAGAAGGAAAACAAAATACAATAAAATCAATGATCAATGGGATGTAATGGAGGCGTATATATACAAGGCAATAGAGGAGATGTGACTCTCCAAATACAACAAGTCGGCCTCATGCAAGATGATGTCTTTTGGAGAATCGCGCCTCTTGGTGCATGGTCGGCCTTGTTACCAAAAATCATGTCTCTTCTTTAATTAATGCTTTAACAAATAGAAGTGTCTTCTACAGAAAATCGCGACTCTTGAGACTCCATAAATTAAATAGTTTAGAGCTATTATTTAATTTATTCACCAATAAGAAGATCGTTGGAATATTACTCCAGACGTTGCATGTAACATTAACACTCCCTCTCACCTAGGGAGTAAACTTCCAGCTACACAGGACATATCACCTCAACGTGATGTCTATCACTATGGCTACAACCATAAGTGAACAAGAAGAATATCACCTCATCGTGATATCAGATATCGCCTCAACACGATATCAACCATAATGGCTACAACCATACTATGGTGTGTACAAGTGTTCATCACTTACGTAATGTTGTCACCTCAACATGACTTTCACCATGGCTCTCCCAGAGGGTGAAAAACAAGTACAAAATATGTCATGGAGTCACACACATGACATCCACCATGACTCAGCTCAGAGGGTGGAACCAAGGGCTTTCACCTCAAATCTCAAAGAGAAATGCATTAACAAGGGCTTGCACCTCAAATTCCTCCATCCTAGGAAAATGCATTAACAAGGGGATTTCACCTAAAAACTTCTCCTCACGCAGAAGAACTCCATTAAACAAAGGCTCACCGATACCGACTCTTTTCTCACCAAGGTTGATTCTTTCCACCCTCATACCAAGCTTATCTCAAAGTACACAAACTTTATCCCCGAGAGAGGCTTGGTGAGAATATCCGGCTGCCCTGGCCATCGCTGATGTACCTCAACCTGTGACAGCCTTCCACCATATATTCTAATGTAGTGGTACTTGGATCTCAACGCGGCTTTTGGTTCTATCAAGGAACACAGGATTGACGTAAAGCTTCACACAATTTTGATTATCACAATGAATGATAGTAGGCTCCATTGATTGTCCAAACAACTTCAAGTAAGGAGCTACGAAGCCACAATCGCCTTCGAAGTTGCCAGCTGCTGCACACATACCGCCTCGTTGTACTCCACGTTGAGACGATCAAGGCTTCCTTAAGGTCGCACTGTGAAATCATAGCAGTAACCCAAATCAAGCAATGTACCAGAGGTGCTCTTCCGACTGCGGACACCCTACCTAATCGTAATCAAGATAACCATGTAACTCCAAGTCTGCATCCTAAGAATACCTCGGCAACCTATATCCAATCAGGCAACGCAAGTATCTCAGATATGTTTAGTCGCGAATAAGATGTATCCGCCTGATCACACATAAACCGGGTTAAGTGTGCACTCAATCGTGACAGCAGCAAATATTAGGTCTAGTGTTTAAATCTAGATACATCAAGGATCCAATCAGCTATTTGTATAACGTAGGATCCACCAAGTCTGAACTAGCCGCAGCCTCCTTCAATTTATGTAGGCTGGTCTCCATAGGTGTAGACATGGATTTGCAATCCATCATACCAAATCTCTTAAGTATATCAATGGTGTACTTCCCTTGACTTAGAATCATCTCATCTGGTTTCTGCCAGACTTCTAATCCAAGGAAGTAATGCATGAGCCCAAGGTCCTTCATCTCAAATTCCGAAGTCAACTCCTTCTTGCACTCGAGAATTAGGTGATCTTCTCCAGTAAGAATCAAATCATCAACATATAAGACCAATATTAATGCATCACCATTGATTATCTTGAAGCAGAGATTTGAATCAGCATCATTCTTCAAGAAACCCAAACTTGACAGGTAACGATCAATCCTTTCGTACCAAGCACGAGGAGCCTGCTTAAGACCATACAAGGCCTTCTTCAACTTGCAAACATGTGACTCCTTACCATGAATCTCTCAATCCATCGTTGCTCTATATAAACTTCTTCCTCAATCACTCCATTGAGAAAGGTTGTTCACGGCCCATCCGTAATCTTCCATCCTCTAAATGCAAGAATAGCAATGATGGTTCCTGGATGTATATAGCGAGCAACAGGAGCAAATGTTTCTTCATAATCAACTCCTTTATGAGAAAACCCATGAGCCACAAATCTTGCTTTGTACTTTTCAATGCTCCCATCTGCAGCATGCTTGATCTTGAAGAGCCATTTAGAAGATACCACAGACTTGCCCTCGGGTCTAGGAACAATGTCCTAAACATCATTCTTAAGAATTGGATCGATACTCTGACATAGCATCTCTCCAACCTCGATGACTAGATGCTTCCCAACACAGTAGGCTCGGATTCTATAACTGATTCCATTAAGGCAACATAACTGGAGAACTTATGTGGCCTTTTTCTTTCTTTGAATGTGCCTCTAGGAGCTGCAAAGCTTTCAGCCTCTTGCATAGTACGACTGGCCCATAGAGGTCTCTTTCTTCCAATAACAATGTCAGTAGGCCCATCAGTAGGTTCCAAGGGTTCAACAGGATCAATATCTTCTTTTGGTTCTGAAGTCTCCCTCTGAATCTCAGGAGTATGGTCAACTTCCATATCCTAAGGAGACTCTTCATTATCAATATCCATATGAGTGCCCTTGGATCTCTTGAATGCTACATCTTCCTCAAATGTGACATCCCTACCGATCTCGATCAACTTCTATCTAGGAATGTATATTTTGTGGTGGCTTTTCATGTCTCATCAGAGTTCACAAATATTCCCTTCTGCTTTGAAGGTCTAACTTAGTTCTCTTTCCTTTGAACATGAAATATAGACAGACATCCCCAAAGATCCTCAAATGATCAATTTTAGGCTTCCCCTCAGAAAGGCTTCCTCCTCGAGTCATATTCTCTGGGAGATCTTATGAGGGACTTCGCTTTTGTACATATACGTCCTAGAAGCTTCCATAAGAAGGTTTTTCCAGGATCCCCATCATGGATCGTGGCCTTTGTCAGCTTCCATCGATCGCCCCGCTTCTTCTTCCAACACTATCTCGAGGATTATAGGGAATACGTAACTCCCTCTGGCCCTCAAGATTGGTCATAAATTTTGAAAACTCAGCTGCAGGGTGTATTCTCCACCATTATCAGATCTGAGGACCTTAATTCTTTTACCAAAAATATTTTCTACCAAGGCTTTAAATTCTTTAAACCTATCTAACACTTCCTCAGACTCTTTAGGTTTCAAAAAATAAATCCAAGTCTTCCTAGAGTGGTCATCAATAAAAAGAACATAATACAAGAATCCACTCGAAGACGGAGCAGACATAGGACCACATAAATCAGAATGAATAAGGTCTAAAATACACTTAGATCTATTTTCTCTACTATGAAAAGGGGCTTTTATATTCTTACCCAAAGCGCAACCCTTGCAAGTACCTTCATGCTCCTGGTTGAACTTAGGAAGGCCCGACACCATCTTCTCCATGATAGGTAAGGCTCGGAAGTGTAGGTGAGCCAATCTCCGATGCCAAAGATCACATAGACTTGAAGAATCATGAACCAAAGCTTGTAGAGGACGTGTGTAGACCCTGTAAAGGCTTTCATGTCTAACTCCAATTACTTGAGCATCCTTGAAGCTAGAGTTCTCCATCCACACTAGAACTTTGCCTTTGGAGAAGGAACTTGATATCCTTTATCTTCCAAGGCTGAAATAGAAATAAGATTACGCTTGATTCCAGGAACATAAAGAACATTACTCAACTCGAAGTGTGATGCCGGAATCCAAATGAAGTGTAGAGGTCCCAATTCCTTTCATCGAGTAGCCAAAGATCATCTCCAATGATGACTTGTTCGGAAGACTCCTCTCCACCAAACTTGATAAGTGCTCCTTAAAACCAGTGATGTGTCGTGAAGCACCACTGTCGATCAGCCAAGTGTTGGTGTCGGAAGGTACACTGCTTGACAATGCCGAGTAGAACAAATATTCACTTGAATCCTTTTATGAGAAGCATCATCAACATCCCAACGGTGACTTGTTGCTTAGGTCTAGTTGGACAATGCTTAGCGAAGGCCCAAACTTATCACACCCAAAGCATTGAATCTTGGACATGTCTCTCTTTTTCTTGAAGGGAGGTGCATCGTCATTTCCCTTGTCTCGATTCCTCTTGAAGAATCCTTTCCTTCCATCTTTTTCTTTCTTCATTGAAGCATGGGAGGCGAGAACATGAATGTCTTCATTCTTTGAACTTTGACCAACGCCTCTTGCCAACAACCTTGATTCCTCTTGAATGCAATCTGATCTTAGGCGATCAAACTTAGGCAATTTTGATCTTGCACTGATTCCCTGAATGTAAGATTCCCAAGAAAAAAGTAGACCATTGAGAGCGAGCATAGTCAAGTCTTTGTCATCAACCATATGCCCTATTGTCGAGAGCTGATCTCTCAAATCTGAAATCCTCATAAAGTATGCAATCACTGATTCACCTTTCACCATCTTCACATGATGTAGTTGTTGCTTCAGTGCAAGTGCTTAGCTGGTATTGTTGATTTCGTACATCTCTTCCAAATTTTTGAACATGTCTCTTGCTGTCTTCAACTTAGAGACGTAGGAACAATATGATCCTTGACGAAATCAACCAATATCTTCATTGCTTTAATATCTTTCTTCACCCACTGCAACTTCTCTTCTTCCTCCTCAAGTTTAGGAACGCTAGACTCCACGAACTCACCCAAGTCATTTTCACGCAAGGTAAGCATGATCCTAAATCTCCATGATGTGAAGTTAGATGCTCCCTCAAGTCTATCCTCAATCTTCAAACCATTCACCATCCTGACTAATTTAGACAAGTGAACAAATAGGGTATTGCTGATTAGGGATAAATTTGATCACGATCCTCTCAAACCCGCTCTGATACCATGTAAATTTTAATGATTAGATTGTATGCACAAAAATTAATTTAAATCAGACAATAACACAGCAGATGCCCTAGGAAAACCCTCCTCTTGAGGGAGAAAAACCCAACAACAATATCACTTATATATTGAATAATCTCAAAGATGATCTCCTTACAAGAGGCCGATATGAAGGCCTATACACAAGCATCTATATTGTGATGCATACAGAAACAGATAGACAAATCGCTGAACAACTTACAGCCTTCAATGATGCCAGAATTAACCTTTAATGAACTTCAATCTGCCTTGTACAGATTTGCACCAAGTAGAAGGAAAACAAAATACAATAAAATCAATGATCAATGGGATGTAATGGAGGCATATATATACAAGGAAATAGAGGAGACGTGACTCTCCAAATACAACAAGTCGGCCTCATGCAAGATGATGTCTTTTGGAGAATCGCGCCTCTTGGTGCATGGTCGGCCTTGTTACCAAAAATCGTGCCTCTTCTTTAATTAATGCTTTAACAAATAGAAGTGTCTTCTACAGAAAATCGCGCCTCTTGAGACTCCATAATCTAAATAGCTTAGAGCTATTATTTAATTTATTCACCAATAAGAAGATCGCTGGAATATTACTCCAGACGCTGCATGTAACATTAACACCTACGACCTAGGGTCCAAGGTTCCCTACAAGTAAAACACAACTTCTTTCTCATAAGTTCATTCCAAGTTTCTTCTACTTTCTTTGTTGTAGTTGAAGGAGTGATCCTTTGAGGAGGTGTACAGAATTCCTTCCTCTCGATGCGTCCTTGGTGTTGCCCAAAACAAGGTGTATTGGAATGGTAGGGAAATTTGTTTTTCAAGACAAATGACTCTTGAGTCAAAGCTCATTTGATGGCCTCCTACAATGTAAAGGGCACAAAAGCTCCTACAAGACCTTTGAGAGGTTCAAGAGTCCTTCAACAAAAAGATATATAATCCTCTTCTCTAATATAGTTCTTACCATAACAACAATCTTCTAAAACTCTACTACACAAGCACTTATTGTGGTTTGCTATTTCATTTGTGAGAATTTCCTGAAATATTCCTCTTCATCTTTAAGCTCAAAGCTATCTAACACCCTTTAGCAAAACTCCCCAAACATTAGCATTCTATGATGACCCAATGTATTGTGGCCATGGTGCACCCAATCATATGCAATGCCTTCTAAGTGCAAAGAGGCGAACTTGATTGCATCTTTCTCCTTCATGGGGTTGATGGTGGGGTAGGTTTGTGGTCTTTCTAACCAGCCCTGGCTGACACTGTTGAAATATCTTGTCATTGATGTCAAAGGTTGATCATCTCTATGCTTTGCTTGAGCTACTTGCTTGCTTACTTGAGTTGCTTGCTTACTTGCCTACTTCACCTACTTGCTTGTCTAATTCAGCTGCTTGCTTGCTTAGTCAACAAATCTTTTGCCATATCAGATATGATTGTCACTGTTGCTCAATTTTCACCTACGGGCTCAGTCAGGCAGGATAAATTATGTTTCAGATGTTCATAAGGGCCAAATGGGACATTTGCATCGAGGGTTAAGTCATGCATCTGTTGACATTTCACAAGGAGCTCAGTTGAAAAGAATGCCTCAATCAGTTTTGGCACAAAACTTATCAGAGAAGAGAGTCAGCAAGACCCTCTTGTTGTCTTGCCGACTAGCAGTGCCCTCTATTTCTTCAAATGCATCGGTCGTCAGGACATTAAAGTCGCCATGACTCTTTATATGTCTCTCCGCGTGGGATGTCTCACCGAAGGTAGCTCACAAGGTTGGTGTTGGGGAGATGTTTGTGTTCGTCGTGATGTCTCAACGACCAAGCACAAGTCTCGGCGAAATGAAATGATCTCGGCAAAAGGTCTCACCGACAGGATGAAGTCTCCCCGAAATGGTCTGAGCCCGCCAAAAGATTGTGACTTCGTTAAGAGGTCTCGCCAATTAATCGCAGTCTGGCCGAAAGGTTTTGGGGTCGCCAAGATGTCTCGCCAACAAGTGGTGGTCTCGCCGAAGCGGAGGGAATTCACCAAGAGGTCTTCCTGACTGGAGGGGAATCTTGCTAAAACGAAAAGATGCGAGCTCGGGGCAAAGGAAAGTAGAGTCGCCGTGATGTCTCAGCGAAAGTATGAGGTCCTGCCGATAATGGAGGGGTCTCGATATGTGTTTTTGCCTTCGGCAAGAGGTCTCATCGATAATGAAGGGTCTCCTTGACATAGATGACATCGATGTAGCGTCTGGCCGTCAGAGTGATGTCCTGCCAATTGCTTGAGGTCTCGGCGACGGTATGGAGGCTTCGCTGTAAGGTCTCACCGTCGGGGTGAGGTCTCGCCGAAGTGATGCGGTCTCGGCGAAGGAAACAAGCTCGACGAAAGGTCTTGCCGAAACATGGGAGTCTCATCGAAAGATGATCGGAGCTCGGGGAAAGCGGAATGCCTTCGGCGTGAGGTCTTGCCGACCCAATAGGGTCTCGCCGAATGGACTTTTGGAATCGGTAAGACTTCTGACCAACAAAGGGAGGTCTCGCCGACCAGGCAGTGTCTTCCCGACTGGATGGGCTCTCGCCAAAACAAGAAGGCTCGCCATGAGGTCTTCCCGAAAGCGAAATGTCTTGCCGATGGTTTGGGCGACAGCCACTATGGATGTCGATATGACTTTTGGGCTCGCTATGAACTCTTGCCAACGGTTGTGAGCTATGCCAATAACAGTTGAGGAGCATAATCGCATCGAGGAGACACGATTAGTGTCTCACCGACGTGCGATTTTGTCTGAAGGACCTCTGACTGTCTAGAATCTACGGGGCATGAGTTCGACCAATCAGATGGGAACTAAGGACGCACCATGAACCGTTTGACTGTCTGACTCCCCCCTATGGACGAGATCAACAGAGCATAAGCAACGTGTATCTGCTCTGAGAATAAAGCGATGAATCAGATTGATATCCAAAAGGTGTCATCGAGCAACAGAAAGGCGGAGACCACAGGGACAGCTGGGATGTCAACTGGGAAGAGTTGATCGACATTTATGGTAACGCTCAGAAGCATTCAAAGCGGCTCTAAGGGAAGTTCGAGAGTGGACACGATGACCAGAAGTGAATGCTGTGGTTGCAAAAGATCAAGGAGGCCATTCCTGGAGCAACTCTTCACTGACATAGACAGTAGGGATGCAATCGAACACAGCATTAACTCCATGAAAAGATCTAAAGGCAGATATTTTTGTAAGCCCAGAGGGGTCGACATCTTTTTGTATATAAGGAATTTTTGCCTCTTTGTAAAGGGGTTCTCCTGATGCTTTTCAAAAGTCTGTGACTTCTACAGTCCTTTCTCAGATTAGCAAACTTCTGTAACTCATTTTGGAGCATAATATACAGAGTTTACCTTGATCACTGTGGATGTTTTCAAATTACCATCTTGTTCTTGCAAAGTGTTGTGCATTTCAGATTAATGATCAAGTTATTTTGTGAATTTATTTCATTCCTTTATAACTTTATCTTGTGTTTTCATGCCTTCCTTTGCAAAAGTATCATTATATAAATCACAAGCTGTGTTTACATAATCACATATGGATTCTAGTCTGTGAAAATATTTTCCTCTCTTAAAAAAGTGTGTGAATCAAACCTGTTTGTGATATATTAATGCAAAGCTTACAGAATTTGATGTGTAATCTTATGGTCATTGACAATTTTCAAGTGTAGCCTAAGTATTTTATTGCTCTTATCAGTTCGGTGTATCACCATAGTATTTAGTTTTATTTTATGCACTCCTTCTCCCCTTTCCTTTACAAAACCAATAGTTTAGGTGATACCAAAGGAAGTCGGCCTTCTCCGGAGGTTGACCTCTGTCTACAAGTGACCCACAGCTTTAGAGGTCTTCCCATGTTACACTGAAGTGTTGAACATCAGGCTCAACAAGGGTGCAACTTCAAGTGATAATAGTCACCAAATGTGATTTGATGAATGTCTTTTGAAAAAGCATTGTGGCAAACTTCTATGTCAACATAATTGCTTATGTGTTCATGCCATGTCAAATGCTAAGTCAGCAAATGTGATGTCATATGCCATGTCAGTTTGGCTTCGGTCAAGAAGTCTTGTGCCATGTAACACATCGGTTTCTGACGAAGGCTTCAAACAAGGCTTTTTTTGGTGTCGGCTTGTTAATATATTTGGCATTGTTTCAAATCGAACTTGTTGTGTCACATCCCTTACATTGAACTTGTTATATGAATAGGAAGTAAATCAAATATCTTCATCATTCGGTTGGAAGATGATTGAAATCGGTTTTGGATGAAGCTTAAATAAATTGTAAAGTATAAAGAATAGTCCTACTTCAAAATACCCGTTCTTTCTTCATGGAAATGAATTTTAGTCAATCTGCTGCCCAGCTTGATTCTCTGCTCTGTACCTTCATACTTGAATTGAAAATCTATCCATCTCATTAATTTGTTTTAAAATTCGTCTGAGATAAAACATATATATATAAATTCTATTTTAAAACTCCTACAACCCTTGCAATTAAATCAACTGAATGGTCCATGTCCAAACATTATGGCCAGACGAGGGTAAGATTGATTAGAGCCTTATATTCCTTGTTTTTTTTAGCAAATCTGAATAGAAAACTTCCTGGGAAACCAGTCTATGAATCTAAGGAAACCAAATTCCCTTAAGATGTGAATTGATAATGAACCAGCTTCCTCTCCTTTATTATCTATTATAAAATGCAAAATCTGGAATCTAGAAGAAAGTTTTGGGAAACATGTCTTGAAATTTGGGACCAATTTATGAAGTTGAATGATTAAGTCTGAAAGACCATTTAATTGAATATGTCATAGGAGCTCAATGATAACAACTTTTGTTTAGAGAAGGCAGTTAGTCTTAAAGAAGTGATAGTTGTGGAGTTGAGACTCTCTCTCTCTTTCTCTTTATAAATAGATGCCTAATGATATTAACTTAACCTTAAATGAGAGAAAAGATTATGAATTTGGGTTTAGTTGAAGCATTTGAAAATTTATCTAAAAGAACATGATTTATTTGGTTAAGTCGAATCCTCTTCTCTCTAACTAGAAGTTGGTTTAGTGCATAATATTGCTCACCGAGTCTTTTATGGGATAAATATGAGACTTGAAAATCCTTTATGCCAATGAATCTCCTTTATTATGTATGAGACTTGATGGTTAAATTATAACCTCGAACTAAGAAGAAATGGTAATTAAATTGCTATTATAAAATTATAACTTGATCCGAGAGTTGTCATGTCGAGCAAGGGTGAGAATGCTAATGGCACAGGAGTGTAATGTCCCCATTTTTAGCACTGCACTCAGTGATTGATGGCCTATCCCCGGGGTGCTGTCAACTAGTCAGAGGCAGAATTAAGGTTTCCGACTATTTGGTGGGTTCTCTTGAAGATTCAGGGTTTTGCTTGTTGGAGTTTGGTTGTTTGGATCCTGGATTCCTTTTGGGTTTTCGGAGGGCTTCGCAGAGGTATGACATGCAACTACGTCGAACAACCTTTCCGAACTTACTATTTTTAGTAAGTTATGACGGCTACATCTTGGAGTTTGGGATTTTGGATGGCGGATTCTTTCTGGGTTTTTGTTGTGACGTTTTTTTCACACATCGCCCCATTGCAAATGGGGACCCCCTAGTTTTGGCTTTGCTTTTCATTTGTTTTGTCGTTGTCTCTCTTTTCTACTGTCTGTCTTTCCGGGATTGTGCCTGTCATTGAGTTTAAGCTTGAAATTTTGGCCAAGTCTGAAAAATTAGGGTTTTGAATTTTCCAGCCAATTTGAAGTCAAACGAGGTGAATAAATTGAGATTTGAGACTAACATTGTTGTTAGTATGAAGACCACCAGGTTTCCACTGAAATTTCGTCAGATTCTGGGTACTTACTATTTTTAGTAAGTGTGCAATTACAGGCATTCTGTCAGCAATTTTGGATTCCGACAATCACACTGCGTCCAGAGCACATCAGGTTACTCACAGGTTAAATTTGAACTAAAACGGACAACTTGCTATTTTTAGCGCCCGGAGGCAATTTTCGGGCTTAAACGCAGAGTTTTTCAACGCATGTCCGGAGATTCCTTGTGGGTTTTCGGGACCTTCGCATTGATGTGACATGCAAAGCAGGATGACGACTTTCAAAGACTCACCTTGGAGGTGATATTAGGGTTTGCATGCGACATTTTCTGCATGTCGCATTTTCTTTTGGGTTTTCCAAGAGCTTTGCGACGGTAACATGCAAATGGAACTGACCACTTTTCGGAAACTTACTATTTTTAGCCGTGCGTGCATGTTGAAGATTTTTCGGGTTTTTCAAGATTTTTCGGGCAGATGACATGCAAAATCATCCGACGCCGGTTGATCACTTTTCGGCCGCTTTCGTTTTTAGCAGGTATCACTTGGGCAGCAGCTCGACGCTTCAGAACTGCAAGCTGATCATCATGCAACTGAAACGAGGTCAAACGGAGCTCATCTGAGCAACATGCACAAAATTAGGGTTTCGAGCTTCAGCACTAAAAATGAGCAGTCAGAGGTCAAAACGTTCAAAACTGAGGTATCCATCATGATTGACATCCTTCCGAGAAGTTGCTGGCAAAATTTGAAGGCAATCGGAGAACTTGCTATTTTTAGTAAGGTGTTCCAGACGCAGGCTATAAATAGAAAGTTCATCTCGGCGTCAACATACACAGGCAAGTTCACCAGCGATGGGCACATTGTCCAAATTTCAAGGCAGACGGAACTAAGGAAGCCCCAAAAACCAACACTTACTATAAATAGTAAGTCACTACGGCAGCAGCTATAATTGGCAGGTTGGTACCAAATCTCGGCGAGCACAAGTCAAACATGTGATGAAGAGTCTTTGGCGCGAATTTCAAAACAAACAGAGTTGTAGAGGATGAAAAATCAGATGCTTACTATTTTTAGCAGGTTGGCACAGAGGAATTAGGGTTTCCTAAATTCAAGGATAGAGCAGGACAGTCAACCAGAAGCAGCATCCAGCCACAATCTCCACATTTCTGGCATTCAACAGATGAAATTTGAAGACATTATAAGCAATTGCTATTTTTAGTAAGTTCCTAAAATAGCAAGTACAGACGGATGTCAGGGATCAGTAGCACAAACACATCCCGGGATTTAGAACAAAGCAATATCAGGCTTTCTGGAGTCAAAAGTCAATCCAAGGCACAAAATTTGAAGAATTTTCTAAAAATAGCAAATTAGGGTTAGTAGGAGAAAGTCACCCTAAATCCGGCAGAGGACAAGAAATCCACCAAGTTTGATAATTTTTCGGGTCCAGCATCAAAGCTTGCTTTAAAAGGCCAAAAACAGATCAAAATCCCTAAAGTGTTTGAAAAATGGGAGAGGACCCCTCCATTTGCGCCCTCAAGCTGGCAGGAGTCTTGAAATTTTCTAAGTCACCCAAATTGGAACCTCCTATGGTAAAATGCGCCTTAGCTAGGGAAAAAGGGATTGGAAATCTTCTAAGTGTTAAAATGGAAGTAGGGACCCCCAAATGCGCCCTTGAAGAGAGAGAGCTTCAGAAAATTTTCTAAGTGTCGAAACTAAAAGCTCCTCCTGTGAAATGCGCCTTTGGGCTTAAAATGATGAAATTAAAAGCTATGCCAGCTAAATGCGCCTTGAAGTAGGATAGGCAATATGCGCCCCAAGATGGAAGCTTGACCCCTCTAATGCGCCCCTCTTTAAAAATTTAAGAATTTTGCCTAAGTGTTTTAAGTTGGACGTTGACCCATCCATTTGCGCCCATGTCAAAACTAGAAGTATCATATGGCATATGCGCCCCTCTTTAAAAATTTAAGAATTTTGCCTAAGTGTTTTAAGTTGGACGTTGACCCATCCATTTGCGCCCATGTCAAAACTAGAAGTATCATATGGCATATGCGCCCCTAATTGGATGCTCATCCTCTTGTATGCGCCTAAAGAAGAAAGACGCTGGTAAAAATTCTAAAGTGTGAAAAATGAAAGCTCAGCATGGTATATGCGCCCAGAGCCTTGAAAGGAATATTAAGCCACGAAACTGGAATCACACCCTGTCATTTGCGCCTAAGGCATAAATGAAAGTTCACACATGCATATGCGCCCAGAGTAAATTTAGAAATTACTAAGTGTCAAAGTGAATGTTGACCCTCTAATATGCGCCCAGTCCAAAATTGAATGTGGCAAGTGCAATATGCGCCCAAGGCATGGATTAAAAGTTAGATGGCTAGGATGCGCCCAAGTGACAAAACTGAAACCTCCACCATGCATTTGCGCCTGGAAGGAAAAAGATTAAAAAACTAAAAGCTCTAAGTTCCATACGCACCTCAGAGGGATGGATGACTTGAAATTCTCTTAGGTCATAAATTGGAAGCTCCACATGGTATATGCGCCTGAAAGCACACATCCACATTTGCGCCCCCACTCCAAAATTAAATGCTTCCCATCTAATTTGCGCCTAAGGCATGGATTGGAACTTGATGATACCAAATGCGCCCAGTATGATTAGAATTTGAGATTTTTTTCTAAATGGCAAAACTCAAAGCGCCAGAGGTGATTTGCGCCAATGATAAATTGAAGGGAGGCATAATAATATGCGCCTTGACTCATAATTATTTAAGCATGACAAATCTGGAAGTAGCCCCTTCTATATGCGCCTAGGCTTGATGAAGGGGTCAGAAAATGTTTGAAGGTCACAAATTGAAAGTCCAATGTGCTAAATGCGCCCAGCAAGGAGATGACTTAGAAAATTTTCTAAGTGTGAAAAATTTGAAGTAGAGAGGTTCAAATGCGCCCTTGAAGGATTGAAGTGCTTGAAAATTTTCAAAGTTTCACAAAATGGAAGTAGCTACCTCTAGATGCGCCCCAGATGAAAAAGGAAGCCAAAAATATTTTCTGAGTGTTTGCAAGTGGTAGAACAAAAGCTTAAATGCGCCCAAGTTAGTGATGGAATTCAAATATTTTTCTAAGTGTCGGCAAAATTCCACCTCTCTATAGAAAATCACGCCTGGACTTGGAAGTATGGAAATTTCGATGAAGTTGCCAGTGATGAAGTCAGGGAACGCCAGTTGTACAGGTTGATAAAAATTTCAAGTCAGAGCAACAAAAATATTCACAGATGAAGAAATGGATTAAATTTAATGAAAATTATTTTTCTAAGGTTCAAAATTCAAAAATTAAATGAACCCGTTCATTGTACACCCATGGGTCTGGCGCGTTCTGAAGGAAATTTTCTTCTGGGTATTGATGATTGTCGATCAGGAATGGATTTTGAAGTCTTCTACACTTTGTCGAGGCCTTCAGGGTGAATATTTTTGATGGGCGCCAGGTTGATGAATTTCCTAGGGGAAATTTGAAAAAATTTCTAAGGCATGAGATGAAATGTGGTTGACACAAAATGGCCTTGGCCGATGAATTTGAAAGTGATTGCCTAGATGATTTCTGATCAAATTCCTGATGAAAGAATTTCTTCTCAAGCCAGAGTTGAATGAAATATCAAAGTGAAGTGCGCTAGGCAGAATGCAAGATGGGTTGGAAATTTGACTAAGGCATGAAGAATTTGAGAGCGAGGTTGGCTAATGAAGACAATGAGCTCTTGAAGATCAAAGCGTGAAAATCAGGTAAGTAAGGTGAATTTATATTATGATGTGTTCTAATGCCCTTCTCCTTGCTTGCTTTGCAGGATGAGCGTGGAGGCCAAGTAATGAAGCACGATGATATTACAACCTTCGGAGGAAGATAAAGTTACAAGTTTCACATGAAGGAAGAGAAAGTTGCAAGAAAATGGCTAAGTGTTGAAGAAACATTTTCAAGATTCAAGATGGAGAAGGGAGCGGAAGTTCGAGCAAGGTTGAAGAACAAAGTCAAGGAGAAAATCAAGAGCAGTTGAACTCCAGATTCTATCAAATTTTATTTGAGGAGTCAATCCTATAGATTCTTTTACCCTCTTCCAAGCGATCAACATAATTGGCTGAACGTGAACAACAGAGCAGTGTGAACGCGTTTCTGGATTGGAATCTTCTAGAAGAAATAATGGACATTATGGCGCATTTATTACCCCACTCTCCTTTGTGGCGGTTTTTAGGGCAAATCATGTTTAGGGCTGAGGTGGCACGATCTGGGCCATCCAGCCGATTGTAATCTGAGCCGTCCGTTGGACTTGGCCAGCTATATAAAGGGGGAGTCCCCCTCATTTGTACCTTCAGTAGAGCTTAGCATGAGACAGTAGAATTAGAGTAGAAGTTAGAATAGAGAAATAACTTAGAAGTAGATTGATAGTGTAGTTGGAGGAGAAGGAAAGTTTTCCTTTGAAAACTTTTGTAAGAAATTGTCGTGTAAAACTTTCATAATAAAAGATCTTTCATTGATGGTGAAATTCATCTTTGTTGTGGATAGCTAGCGAGGTTTCTTCATCCCTTCTACTTCAAGTAGCATAAAGTAGAATAAGTTTCATTTCATGCATGTAGTAGATGTTAGCTGTGAAATGTGGTGTTTGGTCTAAGCAACTTCGTCTATCCATACCACTAGTGTATTTGCTGACGGTGAATGCACCTTGCGTGGTCAACTGGAAGCGTTTGGGCCTAACTTCAATCACAGTTTGAATGATGGTATGCGTCGTTGTGATGGTATCTTCATGTCAAGTGGTGGTTTGAACATCTTTAGTCATCTCCCTTGAAGATTGCACCGACTCCGTGGAAGCTGTCCGATGTGAGGCAAAGCGAAGTCCGGTTAGAAGTTTGCTGAAGTTGAGCTCCATATCCCACACCTTAGAGTAGATTAGAATCTTCTTAATCTTACCCCATTTCAATTCAGTACTTTTGGTTAGAATAGGAAACCTGCACTTCATAGATACATCTTTCGAGCATTTGAATTCCTTTCTTCGCTGCCGAACAATTCTGTAAGTCCCCTTGAAATACCAGCAAATCACATCGAGCCAAACTGAGCCTATTCGCACTGAAAGAACCTTGGAGTTGAACGCATGAACTTTCTGGCAATCTTAGCATGCGGAATACTTTGATCAAGAGAGAATAGGGAAGCCGTTGGCAACTTTATTCTGCGTTGGTGCGGTCACGAAAATCACATCAACAGTTTTCAGAAAGCTTCGCAATGGTTTCGCATGCAATTTGATATGAGCGACTTTCCAAATTTACTATTTTTAGTAAATTCTATTTTTGGCAACAGTCCAGTTGGCTTCAGTTCAGCAAGCTTTCCTCTTCGGGCAGTTCAGTTGGTATTGTTGATTTTTGCCCTTTTGATGCATTTTTGGAGAGATAAGTTATTTTGATTTAAATAATGTTATATTTTCACATTAACCCCTTGGCCTAGCAATATAACTTGAAGTTGTTTTAAAATGGGGGACTTCATGGGTAAATGCCTCATCAGGAGGTTATTTTAATATTTTCTAAAGGCCAAAATTATGCTTGGAGAAATGGGACGCCAACTTTTGAGGAGAAGATAATTTTAATTTAATTAAAAAGTCAAATATTGCCTTGATGAAGGGGACGCCATTCCTAGATGGAAATAAGGTTATTTCAAATTTGAAAATTAGGGCGCCACTTCTAGAAGCTTCTAGAGATTCCTTGCTGAGTCTATAAAAGGAGACCTCTTCTCTTCATTTTGGAATCTTTTAACTTGAAAATTGTTATGCTGCCGAAATGGTGTTGGGACTGCTTCGAGGAATGAATGCCTTCTAGCTTGGCTCATCTTCTTGCTTGAAAGATAGCAACTAGTTGAGAGATAGTTTGTAATAGGTTTGTCTTGCATTTTCAGTTGAGTATCTTGCATTTTGGAGTTCTAGTTTGCATTTTCTATCTCATTTTGGAGTTGTTGAATATCATAGCTGATTGTAAGAATTGCTCATATCTCATGAAATAAAAATATTATTGTTCTAGGTATTGCATAAATCCTTTTCTCTATGTGGAGTGACCATTCTTGCAAAGTTGTAGATTTTTTAATGCTGATTTGGATTTTTAAAAGCAAAATCGCCTCTCTCTCTTGGCCGTACCATTCTGGTCTGCTTGGCAAATGTTTAGAAAAAAAAATACTTCACTTTGTTAGCTGTTTCTTTGTCCAGTCTTCATTGCCATCATTATAGCTTTCGTTTGCATCAAGTCTCATGTCATTCCGGCAAGTATTGAGTGAGTTGTGAGTATTTTGGTGAATTCTAGGGTTGCTGATTGCTTCATTTCAGTTGTTGGTCTGTTATATCAGTCATAGATAAATGCAGATTTGTGAGGAGTTTGAGTCAAGAGAGGTTTGTCAAGCATTGAGGAAGTCTTACAAACTATTGCAGCATTGAAGAACTTGGATTACTAGGCTTTGGCAAGCATTCTAACATATTGTAAGCTGATTAGTAGTACTATCGGCAATTCTCCTCTCTATCTTTCTCTTACTTTATTGTACTTCCCGCTGAATAAGTGGAAGAGGCTGGCTTGCCGCCTATTTACATTCTGAGTTGCATTGTAATTCCTTGGTATCTTCGCCTTATGGTAGCTCCATTTCCACCTTGAGATGGAAAGCACATTCTAGGCGTTGAGTTACTTTTAGCATTATCATTTGATTTGTAATTTCCTTTCCTAGTATCTCCGCCTTATGGTAGCTCCATTCCCACCTTGGGTTGGAAAGCACATTCTAGGCGTTGAGCTTACTTTCAGCACTATACTGCTTTCCAGTTGATACTGACGACCCTCTTGCCATATGACAGCATCATTCTCATCTCGAGATTGAGTGCGCATTCTTGGCAAAGAGTTACTTGCAAACTGCTGGTTTGGGTTTGTGCTAACCTTAACGGGTGCTTCTTGGTTGATGTGTTCTTGAAAAAATTGAAAAAATTGGTCCGGTTCTTTACAGTGGTATCAAAGCCAAGATCCTGCCATCCTGTGAAAATATCTGAAGATTCAGTTGTCAGATGAGTGACAGAGATCCCAAACACTACGAACAGAGAGAGATGACTATAGAGAAATCTTTACTTGAGTTAATGCAGGAACTGACTACGCTAATGAAGGATCCTGACATAAGATGGGGAATTAGAAAGATTTTTGCTAAGTCTGAAAGTCGGGATAGAAAGGTGCACATGTCACATCAGAATGATCGTGAGCTTGATGAAGATACCTTGGCAAATGTGGAGTTAAGGGTAGAGCCCCATAATACTTTCCTAGACTTGCATGTAAAAGGAGGTGATGAAAATCAGCTCGGTGAAAAGAACATAACCATAGTCTTGAGTTCTATTAAGGATTCAACCTATGAAGGTCTTGAAGCTAAGGGCTTCACAGAAGATTTTAGTAGTACTGTTGTATGGGATGAGTTTGCTGAAGAAGAGCAAGTAAAAGGAAATACTGATGGTGCCTTGAAATCAGCCTATGACCATTTCCAAAGTGATAATGTTGGTAATGATTCCTACATGATTGTACCACCTCGTGTTGAAGATTTGGTGATGGATGGTTTTCCTCTTGTTGCTGTCCAAACTCCTCAAGAGTTTTCACAAGAAGAAATTATGACAAGTGATCAAGGAGACCTCTTTGGTATGCATATGATTACTAAAGATGAGATCAGAAATATACCTATAGATGGTGGTTACATTGAAGGAAAAAGGGATGAAGTTTTCAAAACAGCTAACATTAAAGATTCCTTGCTTCACTATGAGATTGGTGACCTGGGTGAACGTGGGTTTGATCATCAAACTGAGCCCTTGGAGAGGACTTATGAAGAAATCAGTTCAAGTGAGTTACATGGTTGTAACGACCACACTTGTACGTCAAATTTAAAACTTTAGATTTCAATCACAATAAGTAAGAACAATGCCATAATGATAAAAAAATTCTTTTCAAATACATAAACATGATACATCTTTTGCAACTTTTAACTATTTCATTCCAAATGAAATTACAAAGTAAGAAGAATAATATACATACATAGCCCGAAGGCTTTTGGCACCAATAGAAGTAAGAAGGTCCAGGAGTTCGTCCTGTCAAGTCTTGGATCATTAGTCAGTTGTTGAGGAGGAGAAACATCACTCGGGCGCTTTTCCACCAACCATGGACTTATAATGCGGTCCCCCACACGATCATTTTGCAATGAACGGCCCTCCCTTCGAAGAATCGATTGGTTGGGTATCCTTTAACAACTACCAACTGGACATAGTGTTGTGATCCTACAAAGCTAGATTCCGTGCAACCGGCAATTCTTGAACTAGGATGTATTTCGGGATCACGGTGAACTGACAGTGAAGTACTACATCTAAATGGTTCCTTACACTACTTTGGCCAAAGTGTTCACATTCAATGAAGAATGTAGGTCATTTGTCACTTACACTAGCCACGTTCAACTTGACTTGAGGCTATCTTATTCTACGCGTAGGTTGGTCTATCGGGGTAGTCCGTACCCTAGACTTCCTACAACAATCTAACTACTGGAACGGAGATCATTTTAATAAGAACCTACAACCAACGCCCTTATACAGGATACTCTCATCCTAGGGGGTTCTTAAACTTGACTTAGTTAACCAGTATCTAGTTGTAACTAGTAGCTTATTAAATGCTCTAGATCCGTTCCTAGTATTTATTAGCTATTTACAAGCATATACTCCATATAAGAAGTTAATACAAATTATGCGGTTTTCTTTTCGATGCCTAGTGTAATCCGTACACTAATGGAAAAATAACCAATAGAAGAGAACATGCATAAAACATCCTATTTCACAATTTATCTTATGCTGACAAACTTTAATTCTTTCTTATTCATTTCTAAGTAAATCAGTTTTCAGTCTCAGTTCTTTTCAGCCAAAGGACAAGACACAGATTAACATCTGAATACAAGAATTACTGAAAGCATAGAAAGGAAAAGATTGACATGCCTGGTAAGAGCTTACTGCCTGGCAAGAGCTTTCCCTTAGAAGTTTGGAGAAAGAGTAAACTTCTTCTCTTTGCCTACCACCAAATGATTTCAATCTGGCTCTATAGCGAATTCCTTCTCAACTGTTTGGTAGTTTCAAGTTACTGTTCACAGACTCAGAGAGTGCTTCTTCCAACACTAACTGAATACCTTTCTTAACAACTAAAGACTAAAGTCTTTCTTAAACTAATGGCGAATTCCCTCTCAACTGAAAAATGCTCCTCACTCTTGATTAAACAGAACGAATTTCTTGATTGTATTTTCGTGTCCTTTACAGTGAACAAACGCAGGCTTTATATAGAGTTGGAAACTTAACTGTTTCCCCTTTCTATGGTGCCAGTGCTGCCAATGGAGCTTGGAAAGCTTCAAAGAAGAAACGTGTTGCTTATTGGAGAGGGTTTCGACCTCCATTAACTGACAGCAGTGATATATTAACATTTCGCATTGTAAAGTTTGTAAAATCATGACACCTCCAGGTTTTAGCGTGATTCTACAGCAATGGATAAGCGTGGGTTTGGTGTAAGACTATTTCCTAGATTGTTTGAAGTCCACATCTCCATTTTTTTTGCCAAGCACAAATTCAATTGGCCGTTTTCAGAAGCCTGGCCCTAGTCGCGTGTTTTTACTCAATCCGCCATTTTTAACGGCTTGAACTCACTTTCGAATTTATTTTTTTACTCATTATAATTTCAATAAAGTTCAATAGAAAATATATGACGCATTTGACAATGGTTTTAAGTTTAATATTGAAGCAAATAATTCGATTTCAAAGAAGTATTCCATTCTAGAGAAAAAACGTTATATTCTCTAATTCGTGATTTAGTCTCATTTCTCTATTGAATATATAATAAAATGTTAAATTAAATTTCATTTGATTTTCAAATCTTTTAATTAAATACATCTATATATATTTTATTATATTAAAGTATTTATATAACATAGTTTTAATTTACATTATATATTTATGTATATTTATTTAAATTAATAATTTAAATAATATCATATACATATCTATATTTTGTAAAGACTATATTATATACGTACTTTAATATAATATTAAATATATAAATATATTTACCTTTACACCTATACATGTATATACATTTATATTTTAGATTATACGTACGTATACTGCGAGCCAGTCAGCATACTTTCACTATACGTACTCATGTATATGTAATTTCCAAGGTAATATCGTTATAATATACTCATACAACTGGTTAGTTGTGGGTATGTATATGTGTATATATACTTGTTTATTTCCCTTATGTATAAGTATTCATAAATACACTTATATCGATGCACACGTATGGCATGTCCATCTGCTCTAATAAGTTGTGTCGACATGAATGTACTTATGGACACTTGTACATACCGTATTTGTATGTATATATACTTATACACATGCCCACCTCTAACTAGAAAGATTACTCCACACAAGATTATACTGGCAAGCATCACTTATTTACATATTCAGAAGTAGATACGACTCCTAATGATATTAAACACGCCTACGGATGACTTACCCTTAACTTCAACAAATGACTTAGCTTACTCAGTCTATAGTATGTGTGTGTATGCCCAATTGGTATTCGTTACTGTTTACCCGACCAAGTTCCTCCCCGAGTGATATCTCTCCTCTGCCTGGAGGTACGAACCTGTTTCCTGCACATCATGACACGACAACGGGAGTCATTTGCTCAAAACAAGGCTATATACATAAAGCATCGTAGAAAGTTAGAACAACATTATTCCATAACTTAATATGCTACTTTCATTCAAGAATTACATCAATAGGAGTATCAGATAATGAGACAATCATTAGGACACATTCAGTTGATCACAAGAACAATTTGTTTTATTCATCAGAAAGATTCAAACATTTACAATGTACTTCCTATGCAGTAGTAACTATACAATCGGGGTGTAACAATGGTGACCTATTCAAAAACTCAACACTCCAAGAGAAGCATGAAGAGTACTTTCCTTTTGATCAAAACAATTAGCCTTTTTCCATTTGGGATCCCGGTTGGTCTTTCCTTTTGATCAAAACAATTAGCCTTTTTCCATTTGGGATCCCGGTTGGTTGACACCAAGGTATGATAAAGGACCTTTGTGGGATGAATTTCCCTTTGATCTAGATGAAGATCAAAAATCAGATTGCATGGCATTGAAGAGGAAGTTGTCCTGAAGAAGAAGAGTGTTCAACGAAGCTCCATAATAATCTCTTTGAAGTGGTTGCAGCCACTAAAGAAGAGTATGTCTCTATAGAAACTTTCCGAACAGCGGACGATTATGATCCATTGAGCAAGTTGGATGCTGCTATAATGTTTGACCAAGAAGACGGTGATGAAGAAGAAGAGCTTGAAGACCATATGGCTCTTGAAGAGGAAAGAGTTAAAGAGGTTTACAAACACAAGTCTGATTTTTCTATTCAAGAAGCTGATTGCAAAAATAGAGTAGAAGAAATCATGGAGAATGATCATCTCCATGGCATTGACCATTATCCGCATGTTGGTGGTAAAGTACAAGGATGTTGGAGCAGCATTGAGGGCAGCAAAGACAAGGGACAAGGTTCTGATTTTCAGTTGCAGCCTATCAGCAGTTCACCATTTTCGCATTCTTATGAGTGGGAGAGACAATTCAAGGTGTCCATTGACAAGGAAGTGCAAACTCTATCCATGTTTGATCACACACATAGCTTGGTTGAAGATCTCTACTGGAAGGTTCATTTTGATGAGAGACTGAAAGAGATCAAGGATGAAGTTACTCTCCCTAATTTGCAACATGTCAAAGACTCCTTGGAGAAATTGAAATCAGAGTACTTACACTTGATTAAAGATCGTGATCACACCATTGAAGTTGCAAAAAAGACCATTGGTGTTTTCCAGGAAAATGAGAGTTTGGTTGATGAGCTCACTCTGGAGCTTAAATCAACAAAAGACAAGTTGAAAGAAACTCAGTTGGCTCTAACAGAGGTTGAAGACCAATTTGCTGATTTCAAACTTTTCAAGGAGCAAGAGGGTGCACACAGAGCTAAAGAAATCAAGCAAGTGATTGGAGAGCTTGATAGTCTTCAAGAGGAGTTTGATCTTGGAAGTGTCTCAAGAAAGTCGGAAGTTGCATGTGCAGATTTGGAGCAGCAAGATGAAAGAAGAGAATTTCAAGTTTTTAACAATCCTCTCTTTGAAGTGGGTGTTGAGGAAACTTATGATAATCCTCTTTTCGTGATGGAAGATGAAACATCAATTGATAGTCGCTCGGAATGGGATCCTGATGAAGTTTCCCAACACAAGATGGAATGTGATTTGAAGCTTATTGAAGATTTGCAAGCCAAACATGAGGGATATTCACTCCTTGCAATTGGCAATCTTCCACGAAGAACGTTTGAACAAGAATGCTTAAGAGGGATTGAGGATGTAGTCTCCACTTGGGAATTTTTGAATCAAGATGTTATCAGCATCCTTGACATCAAGATGTTGTCCAAACATACTTTGGTAGTTGTTCATAGGTCCATTACAGCAGCAAGGAGTGAAGAAACCAGACTTGTTACTCATGATGTAGGGGAGAAAGGGGGTCCAAAACATGGTGTTTACATGCTTGACAATCCATCCCTTTGGTTGAATGATGCTTTGGCACTTACTAGTATATTTTGGGAGTTGGATTTGAGATCATCTAATGTTTCATGCTCCAATGTTGTTGAAGCTTTCATGGATTGGTTTCAGAAATTCATCAGAGGGAATGCCAATTTTACAAGTATACACTTGATTTTGACCAGCACTCAGATATGTGCTATTTTTCCTTTCCGGAGTGTTGGAGATTATTTTCAATTGGGTATCCATGCTTGGGATTCTCAACATGGGTTGATGGAGCTTATTACTTGTGGAAAGGACTTTCAGAGGGATAAGGATCAAATTTCCATTTTGGTTGGTATTGTTCCCTTCTTTTCCAGCCACTTGATGGTTTCGTTTGTTCATCAACAAATGGATTGGAGAGAAATTTTGAGTATGGGTTGTAAAGATGAACAGTTGGTTGCTCTTGGCGTTGATCCTTGGCCAAGACAAGGGCAGATTTTGGGACATGAGCTTGCTGGTTGGAGGCAGACCAACCACGTTACTTGTGGAGTTACTCTCGTTTGGGAGAGTTTTCCCATCACTACTTTTCAAAGAGGTGGTAATTTTCAATTGGAGATTGTTCTAATGTGTTTTCCTACCATTTTTGAGGCGTTATCTTGCAACTCAATGTTCATCTCATACACTCACTCTTGGAAATTTCATTGGTGTTGCTGTTTTTCCTTGTGTGAAGTACTAAAATCATATTACATTTCGCTGACTTCAGCCTTGAACAACAAAGATTATTTGTTCCTTCACACCTATCCTATTCTCGGAGTTCATCTTATGGAGGTTTGTGATGTTAACTTTGATAGTTTTCTCTCATTCTTGGTTCAAGACAGCGAACTACCACTTGCTTTGATTCATCATTCTGAGACTCATGAGGTTGGAACTATGAGAGTTTTTTGTAGTCTTCATGGTGGTATCAGTATAATTCAGATGAGGCATAGTAGCTCCATGTGGAGACATGAGTATGAATTTGTTGAGCTCTTGCAAAGGATTGCTTTCCTCTTTGCAAGAAGATTCGAAGATGTCACATTTGCAGTCATGACTCCGTTTCTTACCGTATGGAGGTATGCTGAGGAGTTTGATTTTGAGTTGAGTAGCCTATCTTTCTTCTTTCCTAGAATTGTGGTTGACAGTGGTATGGTTGTTACTGTTGACTCTGGGCATCCTGGACATGAGACGTTGCATGATATTGATCTTAGTCCTTTAAGATCTTTCAGTTTGAGTATCATGGATGGTAACACTTTGGGGTTACAAGGAAGGTTAGTGCAGCATTGGCATGATGTTTTCACTAATGTGATCAGAGTGGTGCAGCATCGGCATGGTGGGTCTTTCTTGAGATGGACTTGGGAACCAGGGATCATACTTGTTTTGGTATGGATCAGTCTTAATTTTTCTGGAGTTGTGGTGGTATTGCTTGAGGACAAGCAATTTTGGGAAGGGCGGACTGTAATGTCCCATTTTTAGCACTGCACTTCTCAGTGATTGATGGCCTATCCCCAGGGTGCTGTCGGCTAGTCAGAGGCAGAATTAGGGTTTCTGACTGTTTGGTGGGTTCTCTTAAAGATTCAGGGTTTTGCTTGTTGGAGTTTGGCTGTTTGGATCCTGATTCCTTCTGGGTTTTCGGAGGGCTTCGCAGAGGTATGACATGCAACTACGTCGGACAACCTTTCCAAACTTACTATTTTTAGTAAGTTATGACGGCTACATCTTGGAGTTTGGGATTTTGGATGGCGGATTCTTTCTGGGTTTTCAGAAAGCTTCGCAATGGTTTCGCATGCAATTTGATCTGAGCGACTTTCCAAATTTACTATTTTTAGTAAATTCTATTTTTGGCAACAGTCCAGTTGGCTTCAGTTCAGCAGGCTTTCCTCTTAGGGCAGTTCAGTTGGTATTGTTGATTTTTGCCCTTTTGATGCATTTTTGGAGATATAAGTTATTTTGATTTAAATAATGTTATATTTTCACATTAACCCCTTGGCCTAGCAATATAACTTGAAGTTGTTTTAAAATAGGGGACTTCATGGGTGAATGCCTCATCAAGAGGTTATTTTAATATTTTCTAAAGGCCAAAATAATGCTTTGAGAAATGGGACGCCAACTTTTGAGAAGATAATTTTAATTTAATAAAAAAGTCAAATATTGCCTTGATGAAGGGGACGCCATTCCTGGAGGGAAATAAGGTTATTTCAAATTTGAAAATTAGGGCGCCACTTCTAGAAGCTTCTGGAAATTCCTTGCCGAGTCTATAAAAGGAGACCTCTTCTCTTCATTTTGGAATCTTCTGACTTGAATATTGTTATGCTGCCGAAATGGTGTTGGGACTGCTTCGAGGAATGAATGCCTCCTAGCTTGGCTCATCTTCTTGCTTGAAAGATAGCAACTAGTTGAGAGATAGTTTGTAATAGGTTTGTCTTGCATTTTCAGTTGAGTATCTTGCATTTTGGAGTTCTAGTTTGCATTTTCTGTCTCATTTTGGAGTTGTTGAATATCATAGCTGATTGTAAGAATTGCTCGTATCTCATGAAATAAAAATATTATTGTTCTGGGCATTGCATAAATCCTTTTCTCTATGTGGGGCGACCATTCTTGCAAAGTTGTAGATTTTTTAATGCTGATTTGGATTTTTAAAAGCAAAATCGCCTCTCTCTCTTGGCCGTACCATTCTGATCTGCCTGGCAAATGTTTAGAAAAAAAAATATTTCACTTTGTTAGCTGTTTCTTTGTCCAGTCTTCATTGCCATCATTATAGCTTTCGTTTGCATCAAGTCTCATGTCATTCCGGCAAGTATTGAGTGAGTTGTGAGTATTTTGGTGAATTCTAGGGTTGCTGATTGCTTCATTTCAGTTGCTAGTCTGTTATATCAGTCATAGATAAATGCAGATTTGTGAGGAGTTTGAGTCAAGAGAGGTTTGTCAAGCATTGAGGAAGTCTTACAAATTATTGCAGCATTGAAGAACTTGGATTACTAGGCTTTGGCAAGCATTCTAACATATTGTAAGCTGATTAGTAGTACTATCAGCAATTCTCCTCTCTATCTTTCTCTTACTTTATTGTACTTCCCACTGAATAAGTGGAAGAGGCTGGCTTGCCGCCTATTTACATTCTGAGTTGCATTGTAATTCCTTGGTATCTCCGCCTTATGGTAGCTCCATTTCCACCTTGGGATGGAAAGCACATTCTAGGCGTTGAGTTACTTTTAGCATTATCATTTGATTTGTAATTTCCTTTCTTAGTATCTCCGCCTTATGGTAGCTCCATTCCCACCTTGGGTTGGAAAGCACATTCTAGGCATTGAGCTTACTTTCAGCACTATACTTCTTTCTAGTTGATACTGACGACCCTCTTGCCATATGACAGCATCATTCTCATCTCGAGATTGAGTGCGCATTCTTGGCAAAGAGTTACTTGTAAACTGCTGGTTTGGGTTTGTGCTAACCTTAACGGGTGCTTCTTGGTTGATGTGTTCTTGAAAAAATTGAAAAAATTGGTCCGGTTGTTTACAAGGAGTGCCAGAGATATCGACACAGGAGTGCCAGAGATATCGGCACAGGAGTGCCAATAATATTTAAAATCCTTGGCCAAGGTACGATGCTAGATTCAACATCTGTTAGCTATCAAGTGCTAGATATACCACTGATCAGAGTGACCTTCCTAGTTGGGAGGTACCCTTAGTAAGGTCGATCGAGATATATAGGTCCTTAACACCAAGCTCAGAGGCATGATGATAATTTGATCCATGTTGATTACCCTCGTGAAGGGCAGGTTCTTCAGTTGAAGAAACTCGGGAGACCAGTAGGTCTTGGTTGCGCGGTAAAGCCCCTGATAATAATTCTCTTTCCCTCATTGATAAAGATTCCCAAGTATAACAGCATGAAGATGATGTCAAATGTAATCCTCTCTCACTCGTAAATCCAGGTACATACAATGCTCATTAAGGTTTACTTTCATTTATGCAATGAATGTTATTCTTTTTGTTAAACGTTCGTTGAAAGATTTTGCAGTTAAACAGTTATTTAAATCATTATGCTGAAATGAAAGGTCTAAATTTGGTTAATAAATATAAAGAAGATATTTCTTTCCCTCTGTTCATCAATTGGTTTAATGGGAACCCTTGATGGTTTAGTTAGTTAGTTATAGCCGGATGAAAGCTGGCAGTTGTTTCCATTTCTTAAACCCTGGAAAGACAGTTGTTACATTTGTTTATTAGTTGTAGTATTTGTTCATTATTTTTTGGAAGCAAAGAAAGTAATTATTAACTTTCTATATTTTTTTGTATATGTTTACATTTAATAGTTTTCTTTTCAGTTGGAATTGGTAGTTTAAAAGTTAGTTGATGAGTTGTATAATGTAATGACATCAAAATTAATTTTCTTTATCGTCTAACTGCCAACGAAAAACCCTAGTTTGACAATTATTTAGTTATTGATCTACTGTGAACAGTTGGTGGAAAACAGTTACATGTTACATGTTTGAATTAGTTGGAAACAATTTGGAAACCCTAGTTTCGAAAACAAGTTAGTTGCAATTCAGCTGAAAGTTAGTTGACAGTTGAATTTTTAAACTGTAGACCAGATAGGTTGTTACATGTTGAAGGTGGCTCCGTTTTTAATTCATCTGCAAAATCTTTACACGTGGTGGCTAATATTCTTTTTGTGTGGGCGCCTTGGACACCATGTCGTGTTCTTTTTCTAGACCGATTTTTAATTGCTATGGCATGCCTTTATGGGCAGCTCTGTCTACACCTCGACGGCTTGAAGGTTTCGATTTTTCACATATTTGCTATGACTTTTGTGAGCGTCAGTTTTTCCTTTCACTTCATGTAAAGGCAGTTCATAATTGCCATATGCAAAGTATTTTCCAAGCATCGGGTTGCTTAATGCATGCGGACAGGTTGTAACGTCTTTGACGCATGTTGACCATAGTCTTATACATTATAATTGCATTCATGTGACGTGTGGTGACGGTTACATAGGAGATGTTGCGCGACATGAAAGCTTGATGTTTTTGTAGGACGTGGTAATAAAGACATATGTCGCTATCACAGTAACGAGACTCGCCAGGACTTGGCGAGTCCTAAGTCGAGTCACCCTAGCCGAGTCCTAGGGGCTCGGACTCGGACTAGGCCGAGTCCTGTCAAGTCCTAGCTGGACTCGCCGAGTTTGGTGGACTCGCCAGACTCGCCGAGTCCAAGAGAGTCTTGTCAGCACGACTCGGCAACAGGTAGGGTTTGAAAAGTGCAAAAAATTACTTGAAATTTAAAGTTAAAACTTGTTTTTTTTTTACTTATTGTCAATTCAAAATGATGTACGCCATGAAGGTTTGTATGGTTTTGGGGATTTTTGCCGGGCGTGCGATTGCCCCTCAACCCTGCCCCAGACCCCATGAAGGGATTGACCCACTCGCTAAACCCCCAGCAGAGGGGCGCTGCCCCTAGACCCCCACAAGGGGCACTACCCCTCAACCCTGCTAGAGGCGCTACCCCCAAATCCCCACAAGGGGCGCTGCCCCTCAACCCCACTAGAGGCACTACACCTAGACCCCCACAAAGGGCACTACCCCTCAACCCCATTAGGGAAATTGCCCTAATACTTGATATTATGGCTATTGCATCATCCATGACCTATCTTAGACACATTCGTAGGAAGGATGCAAGCTCCTTTAAGCCATAGACTTCTATTTATTGTTTTGAATCTTTTGATATTTCATATTTTTTTGGAACATTTGATGTCATGGATTTCATATTCGATGATTTTGTATACATTTGAGTCTTTGACTATATATCTAAGTGTGTTATTTCCTTGAGCAGCTCAACTACAATTTGTGTTTATACTTATATGATTGATGTTTACTTGTGTTAGTGACAAGGAACTTGATTCGGTTGACCGGGCAGATAGAGAGGCTGAGGCTATAGCCATGGTAGAGGAGGAGGCTAAAGCATGAGCAAACACATCCACAACTAATGTTGGTGAGGGTGGCATGGAGTCACAAGCAGAGACTATGGCTGTAGTTGCTACATCATCTAGGACCCACCTTAGATGCCTTCGTAGGAAGGATGCAAACTCCTTTGAGCCATAGACTTGTAGTTATTGTTTTGATATTTCATATTTGTTTGGAACATTTGATGTCATGGATTTCATATTCCATGAGTTTTGTATACATTTGACTAATTTTGTATATCTAAGTATGCTATTTCCTTCAGCAGCGCAACTACAATTTGTGTACTTTATACTTATGTGATCGTTGTATACTTGTGCATGTGATCAAATTTGCTTTTATTTGTGTTGTATTCAATAAAGGGTGCTTGAAACAAGTTTTAAATCCTTAAAAATCTCTAAATTTCTAGGGTTTTTTCAACTTTTTTTCATTTTGCTGAATCTGCGCTGAGTCTGAGTCCCGAGTCCCCGAGTCGAGTCACCCTCGTCGAGTCCAAGTCTCGTAACTATGATCGCTATCACTTCTCTATGCATGCGGTCGTGAAGAAGTCGTGGTAATTAAAAATTTGCATTGCCATTAATTTCAAGTGTGTACGGTGTAAACTTGTCTAGTGAAAATCGCTAAGTTTCCAGACATTAAAAAGGTCATGGTTGTGAGGGTGGAGTCGTCTGGGTCAACTTTTGGTCATTGCCTATGGAGTTTACATTTTTTTGAGCTAAGTGATTACTTTTGTATAACCTTCGATGTGGAACATGCATGGAGATAGTTGTGTGAGCATATTTGTGTTGTATATGCAGTATGAACAATGAATAGAAATTTTGAATGAAATCTTCAATGCGTTTTGCTGAATGTCTTCAGTCTGGCTGAACAAAGGAGAATCGGGCTTCTGAGCAATGCTTTCATGGGATTCACTTATACTGTTGACCACTTGTTATCAATAAAGGATGAAGACGAGTTGCATCTGAATATTTATGGGGTGTGAGGAATTCGTGGTTGAGCTGAACGAAAAGACATAGTGGAAGTCATTTTTGAATAAGTTATGGTGTTGTGCTAATACAGGCCTTTGAGGGTCAAATTGCATGTTGACCAGTCTTTTTGATGCTGAAAAAGAATCGGATTATTCTAATTTATTCTCTCCTATTGCTTTGGATGTCAAGTTGAAAATTTTTAGTGTTGTGGTTATGCCATTCGATGGCATTCACCAAAAAATATAAGGATAAGTGTGGGTTCTGTTATGCTACAACTGAGTGATTATATTTACAGCTTTTGCATTCTCCATCAGTGGATTTGTACTTGAGAAGTTCTTGATTCTGTTTGAATATCAAAAAGTTGAGAAGTATGTTGAATGACAATGTCAAGATCGAGTTGATGTGCAGTTTGAATTTGAAACTAGAGTTTACAAATTGAGTGAGTTGGTGCTCACGCTAGAGTTGGTGCTTCGAGAGAGTTGGTACTCTTAGTGAGTTGGTGCTCACTTGTGTAATCTGGGTTGGTGCCCTTTGAAAATAATAAAAGCAATATTTTATCGTGGTTTTTTACCCGAAAGGGTTTTCAACGTAATCTCGGTTTTCATCTTGTTCAATGTTTGAACTTACTGTTTTGATTTATGATTTACATGGTTTTAAGATTTAAAGTTTTGAAATACTAATTCACCACCCCACCCCCCCTCAATATTTCTTTAGTTCTCTTCAGACACTTTGTCACTCCCATCAAAAGTGGAGGCATAAATTTTATTTAGCTTGTTCTTCAATTCCCTATTTTCCATTTTTTGTATGTTCCTAAATCCTCTCTTGTAGAAGGGACTTTTCAATATTGTTTAAATGTATCTATCAAATGTTAATGCTTCCCTCACAACCTCTAATCCGTTTTCGTATTTCTCCATCATTCTATCTATTTCATCTTCATAGGATTAATATGGGGAGTTAAAGGAGTTGTTTAAGCTTCTTATCTACAAAAACATGGGACTTGATGATTTTAAGAGGGTACCACCTGTTGTTCTATTGTTTACTATGGGGTTCTCTCTTACTTTTATATTGTTGTACCCAAACCAAATTTTTTGCTTCATTAAGGCATTTTGCATTTTAAAGTCTAAACCTTGCTAATTTGATGTAAAACACAGTTTTGGGCAATGTCAAGCATGGAGTTTTTGTCAATAGTTTGTCAATCAAAGTCAGTTATATTGGTCAGAACCTGAAGAAGAGACTCAAAATAAAGATTTTCACGATGGAGGAGCATTTCACGACGGTATTTCATATTGCAGACGGTCATTTCAATGATCGAGACAGAGTTTTCAGTGATCAAATCATAGAGATTTTTCAGAGGAAAAGCCTCAAAGTGCAAGTATAGCTTTCGAGCCCGATTTTGGAGGTCAAGATCTTGTCTGAAGTGCTCAAGCATCCAGTCAATCTCTTCAGAATCAGCCTGGCTATCCGTCGAGCTATCCAGCGAAGCATTCCGAGACTCACAGCTCCAGTTATTCACGACAGAAGTAAAAATCCCTAAATTTTAGATGGAAATTTT
>VDFB02057386.1:0-11947 GCA_007258455.2 Sequoia sempervirens
TGCCAAGTCCTTGCAGGAGTTGCTATCCCTTACTAGACTTCCTTCAACCAATATGGGGGATGAATTCTTCTGGACTAATGATAAACAGGGAGATCTTTCAGTTAAATCGACTTACAATCTATTGACGGACTGGGGTGTTGCCCTTGACCTTTGGAAGAGGGTTTGGAATCGACACATGATTCTGAAAGTTAAATTCTTTTGGTGGACTATCTGCCATAATAGGATTCTTACTCAGGAAAATTTGAGGAAAAGGGGTTTCAGATCCCCAATAGATGTTTTTTATGCAAGTGCAATGAAGAATCGGTGGACCACTTGTTGTTACACTGCCTGTTTGCTATTGGTGTGTGGGAGCTGGCTATAGAATGTTTGGGAATTCAATGGAATATGTGTAAGGATATTAAATATTTTATCTTGAGGTGGATTGGACCCTTCATCCACCCTCTACCTTGTGAAATTTGGAACCAAGTCCCCCCATAATCTACTGGTGCTTATGGAAAGAGAGAAACAATAGGATTTTTAGGAACATTGAGATGAGTTCGAAGGAGGTTTTTGGTATTGGTTCTCGACTCATTGCGGAAAACATTTTGCTCTTCAAAGGGAAAACCCTGGATAAAGGTCAGACTGAGAGGGAAATTATTATGGCCAAAGCTTGGCATCAAAACCTAGATACAAACTCCTATGAAAACTCCAGATCCTTGGCTAGAAGAGACACTATCTAGAAGCCTCTAGACAATGGTTGGTTTAAACTTAATTTTGATGGGGCAGCCAAAGGAAATCTGGGCAGAGCTAGCATAGGAGGTGTTATCAGAGATTGCAAAGGAAATTTTATGGCTGGTTACTCTAGGGGGATTGGTATCCAATCTTCTATGATTGGGGAAGCGAGAGCGTTGCTAAAGTTGGTTTTTTCTATGGGGATTGAGAACCTTCATATTGAAGGTGATTCTAAGTCCATTATTGATGCTGTTAACTTTGACAGATTATTGGGGTGGAGTACTAAAGAAATTTTATTAGACATAAGGCTCTTTGTGTCTAAGTTGAATTTGAAGATTGCTACCCACATTTACCAGGAGGGAAATCAAGTGGCTGATGCCTTAGCCAATGATGGGGTCATTGTAATCCTCATCATTTAATTTATCAATTCAAGACGGTGTCCATGGCTCTGTATGTAAGAGAGAAAGTAGAAAAATTGCTTTGACAGTCTATTTTACTTGTAGAAATAAATCCTATTTGCATGAAAGGAAACTAATCTAAGGCACACTTACATGAATTGAAAAGATTAAACTACTTCACAATTTCTGGAAATGAAAATCTTTCTTGGATTCAAATTTAATCTAAAAATCCAGAATTACATTGTTGGAAAATGAAACTAGATCTATCCTATTTCCTCAAGCTGAAACAAGCCTTTCTAATCCCCTCTTTTTGATCAAATGATTAAATTTTATTTATAGAATTCATATTATATATCTATCCAACCAATCCACTAAGAATGTGGATCCAAGATCCTATTTTTTAGGGGTTGTTTACAAAACTTTAAGAAAATTGAAGTTGCTGTCCTCCATCACGCCACTTTTGTCTCAGTCATTTTCTGACACGTACTACTCCTTCCCTGCTACAAATCATGCCATGTTATCAAAAAAAATTTTAGCAATTCAAATCTACTTTCCAGATCATTTTTAATTTTTGAATTTTGTTGAGAAACGAGGGAGATATTATTGTTTTACTGAGATTGTGTTTTTCACAATTTTTGGGCACCTGATTTTTATGGAACCTTTAGTTTTCCACGTGAATGAAGGGATTTTTCTTCAATTTAGTCAACCGAATCATTGATCCTTAGCATGAATAACATGTTATAAGCATGCAACAACATTTGAGTGATGTGGTTACTTGAGTTATCTTTGGTGGAAGAAGGAAGCTTGCATGAAATTTAATAACTGTGAGAGATCTTTGAACTCAACATGAAACAAATAATCATCCCATTAATTTAGGAATGACTGATGCTCCATGATTTTGCATGAATGTAGGAGTTTTTTGGGAGTCTTCTTTATCTTCTCATTATTTCTTCAAAGAATTCTAAAGCTTTTAAGAGTTAATTGCCTCAAGTGTGTAGAGCTCTCTGCTGCAAGTGTCTATGAAGCTTCTTTTCACCATGAGTTATTTAATAAACTCATTTATCTGCATTATATCATTTTAAACACTTCATGGAGACATATTAGAGGAAATTTGGATCACATAGATTACCAAAAATAAACCAAACATTTACTTTATATTCTACTAAATAAACAAGCTAGAAAACTTTCAATCATTACTCAAATCCACTTTAACACTAATGCATTAAGAAGAAATAGATGATTTTTTTTGATAAAATATGAGACAATTTATGGTCTCATTAGCCAACTTTGGCACACATTAAAAATTCTCTAAGTGCTGGTGTAATTTGGGGAACCTACCTCCAGGTATTCAAGGTCTAATCTTGAAGGAGCAAAGCCCTTACTTGATCCATGATTATATTTAATCATGCATTTTTCTAGGCTTTATGGGGGGTCCACATGCTTGTCTTATGGGCTATGTGGACGGGTGTAAATGCTGAGGTGTACTACAAGTGGAAAAATATGAATAATGGGGAAGAGTCTATTTTTAAAATGGGCATCATGAGGAATAATGGTAGGTACTTTGTGATTAAGACTGGAAGCTGGGCCATACCTTATGTAATCTCCTTTTGGGGATTGCGCTAAGCTATGTATATTCATGAAGTTTATTGATTTTAATATTGATGTGACTAATAATTATGAGATAAATCTCCTTATTGGTTCTATCCTTTCCGCTATTTTGCTTCCTCTTCTAAAGGTCAGGATCTTAGGTGTTTCTAAATTTGACCCTACGACCATCTTGCCTTGGTTTCTATGTAATAACAATGTGGAAGGAAAACCTTCCATTCCCATCATGTCCTGCTTACCTAGCCACAAGTTTTTGGAGATTTTGATTTATGAGTTAGCCAAAATTTCCTTTAGGGAATTATATCCTCAAGCGTGCGACTTGTACATTGCTTTGATTACCCAAGGCTGCTTTGTATGGCTTAAAATACTAAGTGTGTGAGTGACCTTTCACTTAACCATTTTCTAACCTTTTTCTCTCATAGGTTTTCTAGTTATTCTCTGTGTAGAGAGGTATTATGGGTGGCGATAGTGTGCGAACTAAGCCTGACAACTGTAGTGAATTTTGTAAAGATTTTTAGTGTGGCACATATGTGTTGAAGATGGTTTGGCTCCTCTGATGGAGAGTCTGGTGGGTCATGACCCTAATTTATCTGTGCAATTCACTAACTCTTGGAAAGATAAAAGAGTAACTATGGGCAATATTTCCTTTGAAGTGAATGAGGAAGTGATAGCACATGCGATGGGGCTACTGAGTATTGGTAAGAAGTACCCGAAGCATACAAAGGCCCAAAATAATGAAAGTCTGAATGCTTGTGGGGAACGAGAAGTCGGTTTGTAACTAGTCAAGGTTTGAGAGAGAGGCTTTTCCATAGCCTTGGGATCAAGTCTTCCTTGCCCTAATGAAGTACGTGACCCTGGAAGGTAGACACAATACATTTTATTTCTACCACTTTTCTCTTTTAAAACACCTCCGTCATAAAATCCTGTTAAGCTTTTCTTTTTTCCTTCTTAAGGATTTAGAGAGCTCTGTTGAAAAATGCATTGAGGCTGCTGGCCTAAACCTTGATGATACTCCTCCCTTGCCACTTCACTAAGGCCTCATTATGAGGCTCTACCATTTCCATCTGGCATTATACCTGCTGAAACCCATTTCTATTGTTCGTGTTGAGGAAATTGAACCTCCTACTGTGATCATTATGCCTTCCCAAACCCATTTCCATTGTTCATGTTGAGGAAATTGAACCTCCTACTGTGACCAATATATCCCTGGCCAAGTCCAAAGGTCACATCAGGAAAACCCATCTGGTTCTCGCTGATACTCATAAGCCTAAACCTACTGCTAAGAAACTTAAGGGGAATGCGAGAATTTCCCAGACTAGTGTTGCAGCTAGTCTCTGTGAGCTCAAGTTGACCCTTGCCAAGACTATTAGCAAACCTACCCCAAAGAAGAAAGGTAAGGATGATGCGAAGGGTTTGATGGAGCCTTTGACCAGTGACAATAGAGGTAAAAATGTTGTGGGTAGGGATTCTAAGGGGTACATGGTAGTCACGGCTACAGTGGTGACTAGTGGCTAAGAATAACAAGAAAGTGCAGGTTAATGACTTGGATTCAGAAGAGGAGCGATCTAACAAGAAAGATTACACGGACGAGGAGGAGTCTAGGGAATAAGAGGAGTATGTTGGAGGGCCCCACACCATTCCTGATATTAACAAAGTGTAGAAGGACAACTTGGCTTCCTAGTCCTCAGACCCATTGGACATGGAGCATGCTAATATTGAAGGTTGGGTATGTGCAGGATCATCATGGAAAAAACATGCTCTTAAGTGGCGAAAAATTTAGAAAAATCAGAGTTAGGAAACTTGACGTAAAAAATTGAATAAGTTATTTATATTATTTCAAAAATATGTAAGAATAGAATCTATAGCAAATTAAATGTAGTTTCTAAACTACTAGGTTTATTTTAAAAAAAATCTATTTGCTGGAAATTTGAAATTTCAATGCAATATTACTTAAATTTTAGAGAAAAAATAAGAAGTAGGTGTCTGCCTGACCACCGTAACTGTGCAATAAAATGATAATATTTTTTTATAAGATTTTAGATATAAGTAGAGGACTCATGTTTCAATGTGATGCATATTTTTTTGTAATTTTTTTCCAAGTAAATAATTAATTATGATTTTTTTATTACAACTTTTAAAAAATATAAAAAATCGTATGTGTGACCACCTTAACTTGGTCAAAACTTCATGAAATTAATTTTTTGTTAAAATCCTATAGTATGCAAAGCATAGAATGTGACATATGTTTCAGATTAAGAAAATGTGACACCGTTTGAAAGCTATAGATGTTTTTCAATCAACCTATCAATCAGGATTTTAGTCATAATTCAAATAGAAAATGAATAATAATTACTTATTAAATTCAAAGTAAAGCATAATTTATATTGGTGGAAAGCAAAGAATCTCCTTTAAAAACCCTTTTCATTTCATCAATTTTGGGTTAAAAAAATCGTTAGCCACATACCCTACACATACGCATCATATCGCCACTTTTTGGCCCATCATGATCTTGCACATACCCAGCTATGGATTATGGGGAGGAGCTTTGTGTGCTACAAGAAAGAATGGAAAATATGGACAAGAAATTCTGTGGTTTGATCCATTTCACTGTCAAGCTAGTCCACTGTGTTACTAGCACCCTTTTGGTGGTAATGAAGGATGAAATGGACAAGAAGAATGTCGAAGAAGGCTAGGAATGGGTTGGGGATGATGTTGTTAATCTCCTATCTAAGAATTGGGAAAATGCCAATTAGTCTATTGTTGGTCCGTTGTTTGTTTGTCTGTTGTTGGTCTGCTGTGTTGTTTTTTGGCTTGGTATTTTAATGTTTTTTGGACTTGATCTATTTTGGCCCTTGTGGCTCTCTGTGTAAAGGATATAACACCCTATAAATGCTACTTACCGTATCAAAAACAAGATGAGCATAACATAAGATTCCTTTCTAAAATAAAATATTTTTATAATAGTATAAATAATAATCAAAAGAAGGAAAATCAATTCACTATCCCAAAAGTGGATAGTTTACCATGGATTACAACATTCAATTATGAGTCCAATACAAGTTAGGAAAATGAGTGGTAAATATCCCAATTATATATTTCTCACAAAATGGTACCAAAATTTATACCATACCATAATCAAGAAAATAAACTTTGCACACTCTCCCATGCATGTGTAAATCTAGCTATTGCCAATGGTGGAAAACACTAGTCAACCATGTGGAACCCTTATCTTGTTGAACCATTTAAATTGAGAGATGGTTGACCAAGTAATCATATACACCAACATACTTCAATTATGGGGAATGAGATATTCATGACATCACACATACTAAGAACATGCACATTACAATTAAGTAAACAATGATGTACAAGGGTTATGCTCTCAAACTAATAACACTTAAGAAGATATGGCAGCAACCACAAATATAAAGAAATAAATTGCTATATCATCAAATTTAAGTATAAATCACAAGGATGCATCAAGTATGATAAACCCACCAAAAAGTGAAGGATCTAGTAAGTATCAAATGTAGGGTGTCATCATTATCTAATGTGATTCCATTAGGGTATTAGTTCATAAGTAATGGTGTATGTACTATCATATGTGATTCCCTTAGGAATTGACACAAGTATGGTGAAGTACTAGACTTACATGATCATGTCAAGGCTTTTGGTACAGGTTAAATTCATAGTAATTCTTGTGCGGCTCCCTCAAGCCCTTCCATGCAAGGATATCTAACCTTATCTTAAACAATTTCCTCAAGACCTTCGATGTAAGAAATATTTCAAGTTCCTTATTTTAGTTCATTTTAAATGTTTTAATTCCCAATTTATTTTTGTCCCCTTATTTTATGCATACAATTCTTTCTATTGGGGTATCGTCGATTCTACAAGTACAACATGGTTCCACTACTAATTAATTGCCAAACCTAGGTCTAAAAGTCAATCTTTACCCAAAACAATGAGGTCAAATATCATGATCCTTGTATCTACAAGGTTGAGAAAAACATAAGAAACATTAGACTCTTTTTACCACAAAAAAGTTACAAACTATTATTTTTCAAAATAGCATACTATTAAGCTACTAAGTTGCATCCACATCCCTTCCCAAGCAAGTTGTCACCGTAAACTTGATTTAAGGTTTGTAATGAATTTGGTGAAAGGACAGATTTTTTTTTACTCCTTTTATTTTATTTTTCTATTTTCTATTGCATACAATCCTATTAACATATATGAAAAAATAAATTGATATAACTTTTAGAGTAGATGATTGATCTAAAAGGGAGTTGGTCTAAATCACTTAGAGGAAAAAATCATTAGTTTTTTATGTTCATTGCATTACATATCATTAATTGTCAAATAAGTTCATGTTATTCTCAATTGGTTTGTTTATAAATGAGAGACCTATATATAATTAAAATTATAAAAGACCAACAATATTTTTTTCTAGTATTCTATCTCTTACACAAGTTTTGTTCCTATTAAATAAAAAATGGTTAGCTCTAATACATTTCAAGTTGAACAATTCAATTTTATTACCTTTCATTTTATCAATTTACTTTTAGCATATTTCAATTCAGTAGTGTTTAATTCAAAATTTCCATAAACACATGTCTAATTTCCAATTTAGCATATCTTAAAGTAGATTAGATCCCATAAAGAGTATTTTTTTCTCAACTACTCAAAAATTATTTCATAATGCCTTGGAAACCACTTGACTACATAAGAATTAAATGATGAGCATTTGAAAGTGCCGCAATGTCCTCGTCAACACCCTTTCCCTATGTTTGAGGATTCTAAGGAGTCCACCTATTGATATTGATATTCTAACTTGACAAATAATGTGTGCCATATTTATAGGGCTATAATTCATTAAGGATGTGCTATGTAGAATGGTGATATCACTAGTATTAGGAATACAAGGCATTAATAAATCACAACACACAAGAACTTGACCTTTTGTCTCCTTCCTTCCTTTGTCTTCTAATGATATTTTCAAATTTTAATTGTGAACATCTTGATTTATGCATCCAAGTTCAAAATTTGTTCATTTCAAAAATAAATGGTAACTTTTGATCCCCCTTTTGATCCCTATTTTGATCCACTTACACAATATGACACATTTATAACATATTTCCTATTATTTTTATCTCTTGTTCAAGTAATTTTATTACGAACCCATTGATAATTCAAAATCATCCTCTTTATTAAGTATTTTGCAAAGTGACATGAAGATTTCTATTACATCACAATTGAGACAATTCTTCAATATTGCTATAAAATATCCAAAGGATAATATTTAGGGAAAGTTGTGCAACTTCATAGTAGCTACAACACTTTGATGCAACTAATGTAATGTCAAACATATTTTTAAAAATATAACTGCCAAAAACAAGAAATGAAATGAGAAATAGAATTTGAAAAAGTGTACATAAAAAGCAAGGATATATATTATATATATTTTAAATTATATAAAATAAATATTATTAATTAATATATAAAAATCAAATAATTTAAGAATAATGTTTTCTAATTAAAATAATTTTTTAAATAAATGTTTAAAATATTATTTAATTATATATTATCAACTTAAAATTAATATGAATTATATAAATAAATTTATATAATCAGGAATGATTTAAGTAAAAAAATGGAGCGAAACAAGATTTCTTTTAACTGTGCAATTCGTAGAAATGGCTATCAGAAACGGAAATGGTGTATCATCCATTTTAATGGGAAACGATCTCTCCTTACATTTTTGATAAGGAAGAATTATACTATATCTAATTATAGGTGTAAATTTAGAATGAATTCTGTAAGTAGCTCCATCACCTATCATTATTCAACCATTCTGATTTTTTCAAACAACTCAAAAAGTGTACTATCTTTAAATTCGTAAACATGCTTTCTCCTCTCTAGCCATGAATATATCATGCTTGATATTGTTGGAATTTTTTAATCTTCAGTCAAACTTTTCTCTCCTTTCCCCACATTAGTTTGCATCTGTTTGACCTGCAAGCATTTACTTTGGTAAGTAAGTTTGAATATCAAATTGAGCGCTTATTTTTCATGAGTAAGCAAATAAGAAAAAATAAGAGAATATTGTCGTCGATTTTTGGGGAGTTAGTTTTTGGTATGGAAGAAGAATCTGCAGCAGTATAAGAAGAATGTTTAGCAAAAACAGGGCATGAACTGCAAGCAGCTACAACACTGCAGTCAACTTCAGTTTAGGTGTGTAAACAACACCAGGTATTGGACAACAGTCCAAATAGAACACAATATATTTTGTATTGTAAAACAGAGCTAGTACTCTATGTTTTTGTAATTTTTGGAAAGCAAAGGAATATATGAATATATAAATCAATAGTTTATGTGTGTCTATATTCTTTGTTGTCTCTCTTTATTTTTTCTGGTTCTATCTATTTTATCACAATAGTGTCATATTGTATTGCTGCCCCTTACCTACTAACAAGTGGTACATTAGAGTCCTATTTACTAACAAGTGGTACATTAGAGTCCTATTTTTTGGGCAGTTTATTTCTTGTGGGTGTTTAGAAAAGCCCTAGGTTATCTAGGCACTAATCAATCTTCTCAATTTTGAGAAGAATGACAGGTGGTGATAGAAAGGTTGATAGCAACCACCAATTTGATTGGGTAGAACTATGATAATGGTGTTAAGAAGATGAAAACCATATTAGTTGAAAATTACCTATGGGAGATGGTCATTAATGAGTTCACTAATAGTACAAACCCGTCAGCCTAAGTAGCCCTATCAAATGCACAAAAGAACCAATTGAAAGAATCCCAAATGAAAAATGCAAAAGCCCTCAATTTGATTGAGGTAACCTTGATTGAGGTAGCCTTGATAGAGGATATTTTCCCCCACATTGCAATAGCAAATTACTCAAAACAAGCATGGGAAATACTACAAAATAGTTATAAGGGGACATACAAGGTGAGATTGGTAAACCTCTAGCTATTAAGGAGAAATTTTGAGACCCTACAAATGAAGGATGGTGAGTCAATTTTAGACTTCCACACTAAACATTCTACCTTGATTAATCAACTAAGAATGAATTGACAAAAAATGGTAGAACAAAAGATTATTCAGAAGATTCTAAGAAGCCCTCCCTCTAGGTTTGATCTTATAGTCATTTCCATTGAAGAGGCTAATGACCTATCCAAAATGACTATGGATGAGTTGATGGGTTCATTACAAACCCATTAGCAACAACTGAATAGATTTTCTCCTTCCCTAGAGCAAACCTTCAAAGCTCAGACCAATGCAAGAGGTCGAGGAAGAGGAAGAAATAGTAGAGGTAGAGGTCAAAGAGCCAAAGGAACAAGCAATTCTAGAGGAGGGGAAACAAATAGCCAAGAGGAGCTAAGCAACTCACAACCAACCTACCAAGATAAGAAGAAGAATTGTAGTTCACATAGCTCTTCTACAAATGAAAATACTAGGAATAGGAATTCAAAAATGTTGAAAGTAATTGTTGTTGATTTCAATTGTTTCCTTCATGATGGTTTTTAGGTTTTCATAGTTTTTATAATCTTGTTTATTGCATTTTCCTATTCAAATTGCTTAAATTCCTCACTAATAATTCAATTTTGTAATAATATATGTGTATTTATGCATCATTTTTTTGTGTTGCAGGTTTTCAAAGAGGAATGAGATGAAAGAAATATATTTCAACTCCCTTTTCTTAATATTATTTCATGAAATTCTTACTTGGTTCTACTCCCCAACTCATTTGTCAAATTTTTTTAGTTTTGAAATAGAGGATGGTAATGTCTTAATAATAAATTTTAATTTGTGTTAGGGTTAGAGATGGCAAATATCTAACAATTAAATGCAGATTTAAATAATAAACAGAGAAACTAAAACATACACGGAATAAATCATAATATAGAGAATTTAACGTGGTTCACCTAATCTGGGCTACATCCACCAAATCGCATCCATCCAATAATTTTATTATCCAGTGCAAAACCTATTACAATCTCGTGAATAATCGCATTTTTCATCATACATAACCTCCATCCCAACCCCTTTTAACAAGCTTTCAGAATTAGGGTTTTACAAAGTCAGTTTTCTTTCTTTTTTGGAGTTTTTTCCTTTTTCGCTGACGACGTGAAAAAAATGGCAAAAAAAATTTTCTCGGGGGCTGCCGCCCTCGAACCCCCACTTCTCGAGGGTTGCTGCCCTTGAACCCCCACCCGGGGCCCGGCCCGACTCCAGACCCCGGCGAGGACGGGGTGCCGGGGTGTATAGTATACCATGGGCTATACAGTATAGCATGATCAATCGCCACATACTAACAATCTCCCACTTGGAGACTGATCAAGCTCCACACCATCACAAACCTCCCACTTGGAGACTGATCCTAGACAACACTGCTGCACTTACAACTCCCACTGGAAATAAGGACCTTGGACCTTGCTGCTTTGTTATACTTGAATTCAACCTTGAAGGCCAACCGAAGCTGAAGAGGAGCTCAACTTCTCCCTTGGCACCGCCTTCGTAAACATATCTACTGGATTGACATCTGTATGTATCTTATCCAGCTTGACCTATCCATCTTCCAACACTGACCGAATGAAATGATATCTCAATTGTATGTGTTTTGTTTTAGAATGCAAGGCATAATTATTTGCAAGATGTATAGCACTTTGACTGTCCGTAAATAAGTAATTTCCATCCTATTATTTTCCCAACTCATCCATGAAAAGTTGTAGCCATATCATCTCCTTTACCGCCTCTGTTGCAGCAACATACTCTGCCTCTGTGGTGGATAAAGCAACCACCTTCTACAATCGAGAAATCCAACTCACTACTATCCCACCAACTGTAAATACATAACCTGTGGTACTCCGCCTGGTATCTATATCCCCTGCCAAATCTGAGTCAACATAGTCTTTTAAATCAGTATTAGAGCCCCCAAAACATAAACACTTATTGGAGGTACCTCTCAAATACCTGAGAATCCATTTTACTACATTCCAATGCTCAATTCTAGGATGACTCAAATACCTACTAACAACTCCTACGGTATGTGCAATATCCAGTCTCGTGCATACCATGGCATACATTAAACTTCCTACAGCTGAAGCATATGGTACCTTGGACATTTTTTCTTCCTCCTCTTGTGTCTTTGGACACATATCTTTAGTCAATTTAACATGACTAGGAAAAGGTATGTTAACATCTTTTGCATTCTCCATATGAAATC
>VDFB02057386.1:12047-36133 GCA_007258455.2 Sequoia sempervirens
TGAGCTCCTCTTCAGCTTCGGTTGGCCTTCAAGGTTGAATTCAAGTATAACAAAGCAGCAAGGTCCAAGGTCCTTATTTCCAGTGGGAGCTGTAAGTGCAGCAGTGTTGTCCAGGATCAGTCTCCAAGTGGGAGGTTTGTGATGGTGTGGAGCCTGATTAGTCTCCAAGTGGGAGATTGTTGGTATGTGGCGATTAGTCATGCTATACTATATAGCCCATGGTATGCCCCATGCACCGGCCCCGGAGTCCTCCTTGCAGGGGGTCCGGGGCCGGGCGGGCAGGAGTGGGGTGGGGGCAACCCACCAGAAGGCAGGGGGTTGAGAAATGACCCAGCGAGGTTTGGAAACGCGGAAATTGCATTACGCATTTTTGGCGTCGTCGTCAGCGAAAAAGGAAAAAACTCCAAAAAAGAAAGAAAACTGACTTTGTAAAACCCTAATTCTGGAAGCTTGTTAAAAGGGGTTGGGATGGGGGTTACAGTATGATGAAAAATGCGATTATTCACGAGATTGTAATAGGTTTTGCACTGGATAATAAAATTATTGGATGGATGCGATTTGGTGGATGTAGCCCAGATTAGGTGAACCACGTTAAATTCTCTATATTATGATTTATTCCGTGTATGTTTTAGTTTCTCTGTTTATTATTTAAATCTGCATTTAATTGTTAGATATTTGCCATCTCTAACCCTAACACAAATTAAAATTTATTATTAAGACATTACCATCCTCTATTTCAAAACTAAAAAAATTTGACAAATGAGTTGGGGAGTAGAACCAAGTAAGAATTTCATGAAATAATATTAAGAAAAGGGAGTTGAAATATATTTCTTTCATCTCATTCCTCTTTGAAAACCTGCAACACAAAAAAATGATGCATAAATACACATATATTATTACAAAATTGAATTATTAGTGAGGAATTTAAGCAATTTGAATAGGAAAATGCAATAAACAAGATTATAAAAACTATGAAAACCTAAAAACCATCATGAAGGAAACAATTGAAATCAACAACAATTACTTTCAACATTTTTGAATTCCTATTCCTAGTATTTTCATTTGTAGAAGAGCTATGTGAACTACAATTCTTCTTCTTATCTTGGTAGGTTGGTTGTGAGTTGCTTAGCTCCTCTTGGCTATTTGTTTCCCCTCCTCTAGAATTGCTTGTTCCTTTGGCTCTTTGACCTCTACCTCTACTATTTCTTCCTCTTCCTCGACCTCTTGCATTGGTCTGAGCTTTGAAGGTTTGCTCTAGGGAAGGAGAAAATCTATTCAGTTGTTGCTAATGGGTTTGTAATGAACCCATCAACTCATCCATAGTCATTTTGGATAGGTCATTAGCCTCTTCAATGGAAATGACTATAAGATCAAACCTAGAGGGAGGGCTTCTTAGAATCTTCTGAATAATCTTTTGTTCTACCATTTTTTGTCAATTCATTCTTAGTTGATTAATCAAGGTAGAATGTTTAGTGTGGAAGTCTAAAATTGACTCACCATCCTTCATTTGTAGGGTCTCAAAATTTCTCCTTAATAGCTAGAGGTTTACCAATCTCACCTTGTATGTCCCCTTATAACTATTTTGTAGTATTTCCCATGCTTGTTTTGAGTAATTTGCTATTGCAATGTGGGGGAAAATATCCTCTATCAAGGCTACCTCAATCAAGGTTACCTCAATCAAATTGAGGGCTTTTGCATTTTTCATTTGGGATTCTTTCAATTGGTTCTTTTCTGCATTTGATAGGGCTACTTAGGCTGATGGGTTTGTAATATTAGTGAACTCATTAATGACCATCTCCCATAGGTAATTTTCAACTAATATGGTTTTCATCTTCTTAACACCATTATCATAGTTCTACCCAATCAAATTGGTGGTTGCTATCAACCTTTCTATCACCACCTGTCATTCTTCTCAAAATTGAGAAGATTGATTAGTGCCTAGATAACCTAGGGCTTTTCCAAACACCCATAAGAAATAAACTGCCCAAAAAATAGGACTCTAATGTACCACTTGTTAGTAAATAGGACTCTAATGTACCACTTGTTAGTAGGTAGGGGGCAGCAATACAATATCACACTATTGTGATAAAATAGATAGAACCAGAAAAAATAAAGAGAGACAACAAAGAATATAGACACACATAAAATACTGATTTATATATTCATATATTCCTTTGCTTTCCAAAAATTACAAAAACATAGAGTACTAGCTCTGTTTTACAATACAAAATATATTGTGTTCTATTTGGACTGTTGTCCAATACCTGGTGTTGTTTACACACCTAAACTGAGTTGACTGCAGTGTTGTAGCTGCTTGCAGTTCATGCCCTATTTTTGCTAAACATTCTTCTTATACTGCTGCAGATTCTTCTTCCATACCAAAAACTAACTCCCCAAAAATCGACGACAATATTCTCTTATTTTTTCTTATTTGCTTACTCGTGAAAAATAAGCACTCAATTTGATATTCAAACTTACCTACCAAAGTAAATGCTTGCAGGTCAAAAACAGATGCAAACTAATGTGGGGGAAGGAGAGAAAAGTTTTACTGAAGATTAAAAAATTCCAACAATATCAAGCATGATATATTCATGGCTAGAGAGGAGAGAGGATGTATAAGAATTTAAAGATAGTACACTTTTTGAGTTGTTTGAAAAAATCAGAATGGTTGAATAATGATAGGTGATGGAGCTACTTACAGAATTCATTCTAAATTTACACCTATAATTAGATATAGTATAATTCTTCCTTATCAAAAATGTAAGGAGAGATCGTTTCCCATTAAAATGGATGATACACCATTTCCGTTTCTGATAGCCATTTCTACGAATTGCACAGTTAAAAGAAATCTTGTTTCGCTCCATTTTTTTACTTAAATCATTCCTGATTATATAAATTTATTTATATAATTCATATTAATTTTAAGTTGATAATATATAATTAAATAATATTTTAAACATTTATTTAAAAAATTATTTTAATTAGAAAACATTATTCTTAAATTATTTGATTTTTATATATTAATTAATAATATTTATTTTATATAATTTAAAATATATATAATATATATCCTTGCTTTTTATGTACACTTTTTCAAATTCTATTTCTCATTTCATTTCTTGTTTTTGGCAGTTATATTTTTAAAAATATGTTTGACATTACATTAGTTGCATCAAAGTGTTGTAGCTACTATGAAGTTGCACAACTTTCCCTAAATATTATCCTTTGGATATTTTATAGCAATATTGAAGAATTGTCTCAATTGTGATGTAATAGAAATCTTCATGTCACTTTGCAAAATACTTAATAAAGAGGATGATTTTGAATTATCAATGGGTTCGTAATAAAATTACTTGAACAAGAGATAAAAATAATAGGAAATATGTTATAAATGTGTCATATTGTGTAAGTGGATCAAAATAGGGATCAAAAGGGGGATCAAAAGTTACCATTTATTTTTGAAATGAACAAATTTTGAACTTGGATGCATAAATCAAGATGTTCACAATTAAAATTTGAAAATATCATTAGAAGACAAAGGAAGGAAGGAGACAAAAGGTCAAGTTCTTGTGTGTTGTGATTTATTAATGCCTTGTATTCCTAATACTAGTGATATCACCATTCTACATAGCACATCCTTAATGAATTATAGCCCTATAAATATGGCACACATTATTTGTCAAGTTAGAATATCAATATCAATAGGTGGACTCCTTAGAATCCTCAAACATAGGGAAAGGGTGTTGACGAGGACATTGCGGCACTTTCAAATGCTCATCATTTAATTCTTATGTAGTCAAGTGGTTTCCAAGGCATTATGAAATAATTTTTGAGTAGTTGAGAAAAAAATACTCTTTATGGGATCTAATCTACTTTAAGATATGCTAAATTGGAAATTAGACATGTGTTTATGGAAATTTTGAATTAAACACTACTGAATTGAAATATGCTAAAAGTAAATTGATAAAATGAAAGGTAATAAAATTGAATTGTTCAACTTGAAATGTATTAGAGCTAACCATTTTTTATTTAATAGGAACAAAACTTGTGTAAGAGATAGAATACTAGAAAAAAATATTGTTGGTCTTTTATAATTTTAATTATATATAGGTCTCTCATTTATAAACAAACCAATTGAGAATAACATGAACTTATTTGACAATTAATGATATGTAATGCAATGAACATAAAAAACTAATGATTTTTTCCTCTAAGTGATTTAGACCAACTCCCTTTTAGATCAATCATCTACTCTAAAAGTTATATCAATTTATTTTTTCATATATGTTAATAGGATTGTATGCAATAGAAAATAGAAAAATAAAATAAAAGGAGTAAAAAAAAATCTATGTCCTTTCACCAAATTCATTACAAACCTTAAAATCAAGTTTACGGTGACAACTTGCTTGGGAAGGGATGTGGATGCAACTTAGTAGCTTAATAGTATGCTATTTTGAAAAATAATAGTTTGTAACTTTTTTGTGGTAAAAAGAGTCTAATGTTTCTTATGTTTTTCTCAACCTTGTAGATACAAAGATCATGATATTTGACCTTATTGTTTTGGGTAAAGATTGACTTTTAGACCTAGGTTTGGCAATTAATTAGTAGTGGAACCATGTTGAAAGTATGGACGTGAATAAATTTAACAGCATAAGTTTGCAATAGAAAAATGATCCATTTGTCTCCAAATAATGATCTATTTATAGGAGAGAAAATGAAGAATGGATGGTTGAGATCAAAAGCTCAATCAACGGTTTAGGATGAAGAAGATGAGAGGCATGGATCATGGATTCTCATCAACGGATGAGAATGCAAGATGAAGATTAATCAAAGGCTCACACTTGCCTCAAATAAACACACTTTTGACCTATTCACACAAGTCAAAGGTAACATGTTTAGGAGGTTAAAGGGTTAACTTGCTTTTGATGCTAAGTGAGTTGATTGGAGGAGAGGGAATATTCCTTTAGGGTGAGGAAAAAGATGGTTTTACAAATTAAAACAAAGTTTTAATTATGCAAAAAGGATAAAGAATATTCCATGGAAATATTCCCTTTGATTAGAGGAATAATTACTTTAATTGCTAATTAAACAAGGTTTAATTTATGCAATTAGGGAATTAGAAGATATTTATTAAATTAGATGATTTAATAAATAGGGGAGGAGAAATGATATTTAATTAAATAACTTAGGGTTATTTAATTAAATAAGATGACTTAGGAGATTAAATTAAATCTTTTGATGTATTTAATTTAATTAGATGAAGTGTTAGTACAAAAAGAGATGAATTAATCCAATTTAATTAATTAGGCCAAATAGATGAAAATGATGCAATTAATTAATTAACTAGGCTAATTGAATCAATTAAGTGAAAAGAGGATGGATAAAGAGGAAATGGTGTTAATAAATCCAATTCGAGTGTGTGACATTGATTAGGACATTTTTCAGTGTCTACACCTCCTTTCTACCAAATTTGTCACTTGTAACTCCCATCTTGGGAGGCCCCACACTACATTATCCCATCATGTGGTGTATGTATTTTTGTATGTTTTAATGCATTTTTGTATGTTATGATGCCTATGACATGTAATCTTCTAGGGAGAATAACAACGTCCAATTGCAAAATGTGATCTCTATACGAAACCATATGGCTTACACATGATAACGTATTGCCCTTTAAAGGGATAAGACATGTCTAATTATGTTTTCATGTCCAAGACATACATTTTTTTAGGGATAATAGCTTGATTTTACTATATTTTGTAGGGATATTAGCTTCTTCCCATTGCACGAGGCTATTCTCCGTACAAAAACACATGTCATATGCAACATAACCGTCATCATGTTTTAAAAAATCATAATTTGGAATGGACAAAAAACCCAAAATGTTGCCATTTTTGGCATTCGTCATTTTGCAGGTTGCTCAAGAGCGCAAAAGGGAGTTGTTCAAGTTTGGAGGTCGAAGAAGATCGACCACTCTCCCTAATAAAACACATTTGACATGTAGGTAGCTAGCTAGTAGGTATGTATATTTGCTAGAAATATAAGTCATTTTTCCATTCTACCACAAAATTTCAAGAATTGAATAGATATTTGTTCCAAAAAGTGTAATTCATTGATGGGTTTCTAAGGGTTTTCCTTGCAAAAAGGGGTTTTCATTTGAAATGCAGAGTTCATTATGTGCTTTTCTGTTGAGAGTTTTACAATTTTACAATTTTAATGTTCAGTACAAAAGTATCACAAATGAGGAAAATTATCCAAATTGAGCTCATGTGTGACTAACTAATTCGGTTTTGTGTGTTCAACTTTGAATGTCCTCACATGAATACGACATTTGAAAACATGTTTTCATTTGTCAATAGCACTTTATGGCATGGACCAAGCTTCAGGGTAGACAGTTAACCTACACAACCTATGTGATATAACAAATTGCATTCTTCAATAACACACTACATTTGTCAACCTCCACATCACAACATACCCAAGCCCTTCTGGTTTTTAAGCCCGTATATGTAGGTGTACATTACAAATAGCAAGAACACCAATTTCTTGCCATTATTGGCAATAATGAATAAACTTGTTGACAATGGTGAATTTTGTGTAGTGTAGGTTGGGAAACACGATATGTTTTGAAGCCTACCTTTACTTATACCCAAGCTTTGTCTTGAAATGCAGATATATAATCATATAGATGGGGTTCTATTTTATCAAATAGCACATTTCTCATTAAAGGGGGACTCTATTAACCATCAATACATAGTTTACTTCATAGTACGTACTTCATTCTATTTTATAAAAATTCATGTTGGAAAACCCTAGGTGTTAAGAAACAAACAACCCAAATAGCGTTGTAAAACCCTCTGCAACGCAATTGGTTAGTACTCCTCACCTCGATTTGGTCGATTTTCTCCTCTAACTCATCCACGTGCACTCCAACCTTCAGCTTTCAATGTGCAGACTAGAAATGCAGAGTGTTTTCACCCTTCTTTCTCTAAACCAAAAATGCACACGTCAGTTCGCCTCCAATAATTGCGCTAGAAAAAAGCTCTAAAAATGACAACTTCTACTACTAGCCATGGGGCCTAGTTTTATCAGCCGATAGGAGGCAGGAAAACTAACCTAATGGTGCCATTAACTATACCCTATCATTTCCCTAAGTTTGGTCCCCTCTACCGGTTTTGCACTTTTATCCCCCATCTGGCGGTCCCCACACTATGTTGTCTCATCATGTTATATATGTTTCTATGTATGTTTTTATGTATGGTTTTATGCATTTTTGTATGTACATAGGTGCGTCTTTTTAGAATAAGCGTTTGCACAATTGACAACACATTGTGTTTCTAAAGCTCCAAAATGGGCAACAAGGAAAACCCATATTTGTAAAGAGGCTTCTACATTTCAAAACACATTGTGTTTACATAACTTTTGTATTGTGTTTACAAAACAACAATTCGATTACAAATTTTGGAAAACCTAATGGCTATTTCTATGTTATGATGGCCTCGCCTTTGTAGTTTGTATGGTATATTATACTGAGTAAAAATAATTACAATAATAATGTTCCTTAATCACAACCTTATGAATCCCAACTATGCAATGATGCTTCACAACTAAACAAAGGTACATGATTTAAATGGAGAAATACTCTAATGTAAAATTATAAATATTATGTTCTTTTGAAAATATATATGATCTAATTACCAAGGATCCAAAGGTTCCTGCTCTATTTTGGGAGATAAATCATACCAATGTAGTGTTGGAGAAATCATCCTAAAATTAACACAAATCAATTATGAGGAGGATAATTAAAAGGATGCAGTATCACTCTTCATTGATGCTTCAAGCATTTCTCATGCAACACTCACACTTCAAGGAGGAAACATGATTCATGTAAAATTTTGGGATATAATACACACACAATAATGTAACATTTATTTTATTTAAATTAGACTACAAATTGTTTGCATTCCCCACATTAAGCATCTCATCTATATATAAATTAGAACTTCTAAATGTGAAATAAATTTTGGAAATTTCACTGTCCAGTACACTTGCATTTCAAGCTATGACATCTAGAATCACTTGTATTTAGTGTAGAAGCTTCATGTCTCCTGAAGCATCCTCAATCCACTTGCCCTTGTTTTGTTCAAATTTGGTTCCTCGCCTATATCAACCACCTGAAAGAAAGACAAGTGTTAGCGATAGATTAAATTGGAAAATTAAAGACATTTGGTGCTACAAAGAATTCCCTTTATACCAAAATTTACCAATACTAGATTATAATTTGTGTTGACTGCAACATTCCAGCTTGTATAGACAATAAACAAACATATTAAATTGTACAATGGGAATTTAATTTCCAATTTAACCTATCACTAACACTAGTAATATATATCAACAATTATATCTGCCATTTTTCCATTCTATTGGAACTATGAAGCACTGAAAATTCATTTGGATATATGAAAAACTCATCTCTCCTGGCATATGAAAGAGGCCATAACTTGCATAATCAATAAGGGCAGACAAGACAGACAAGAAAGATACCATGTACCACTGTCAAACTTTTGTTTATATCATTACTTGTACAGACAACTGAAACATACTTATTATTGCAAGACACATTGGTTGTAAATCACAGTGTGCATCGGTTGTGCAAGAATAAAGGTTAATAAGTCAATGAAAACCTTGGTGATCACCTTGATTGACCAAAAAATAGCAGGTGATCACATTGGTTAAATATGATAATGCACAAAATAATTACATGTTGGAAAACACTTTGTGTTTCATTCTCCATGCTCAAACCTAAAGGGTGAAGAGCACAGGGAGGAGTTACAGGTGGGGAAACCACAAAACATACCAAATTGAGGTGATGGGTGACTAAGCAATTAGGTTACTACTTGTAAAGGGTTTTAGAATAGTATGTGGGTTGCAGGTTTTATAACACCTAGTGTTTTCTAACCTAGAATTTTAGAAAATAGTATGAATGTAATCAAAACCTTTTTTGATCAATGTAATAACAACCCAATTGGTTTGTCATCCCTCGAATCGATTTGATTAGACACCTAGTGTTTCCCAACATGCAGTTCTATATAGACAGTAAGAACATAATGAAAAAGCTTTATTTAGTACACAGTAAGAATGTAATGGGACACAACTAATCTCTTGACAAAACACACCTATATAAATACAAAAATGCATAAAAACATACATGAAATATACATAACATGATGAGACAACATAGTACGGGGCCTGCCAGATGGGGGATAAAAGTGATGAAACTAGCAGACAAGAGCAAACATTAGGGAAACAGTAGCAAGGAGATAATGACACCGTCAAGTCAGTTTTCCCACCTCCTGTTGGTCAATACAAATGGGCCCCATGGCTTGTGCAAGCACAGGGAGGAGTTGCAAGTGGGGAATACAAAAACCATACCAAATTGATGTGAGCGGTGACTAAGCAATTGAATTGCTACTTGTAAAGGGTTTTAGAACGGTCTGTGGGTTGCAGGTTTTATAACACCTAGTGTTTTCCAACTTGGAATTTTAGAAAATAGTAAGAATGTAATCAAAACCTTTTCTGATTAACGTAGTAACAACCCAATTGGTTTGTCACCCCTCACCTCAATATGATTAAACACCTAGTGTTTTCCAACATGTAGTTATATATAGACCATATGAATGTAATGAAAAAGATTTGTTTAGTACATAATAAAAATGTAATGAAGATAACCTTCAAAATTTATGCAAACCACATTGAATGAGATAGATAAAAGATAATGTATTGAGTGAAGAGATTCTCTTTGTTGTTGGGAAGTTGAGGAAGGTGCATGTGCAGTATGATTAATCAGAAAATGGAAATGTAGAACTCGACCAATAGGTAGTATAAAGTATGTAATCGAAAAGGAATCTGCTCTAAAAACACTTGAAAAAAAGCAAACCAAAGTGAATGAGATAGATAATGTATTGAATGAAGAGATTGTTCTTCCTATTTAGAAGTTGACGAAGGAGCATGAGCACTATGTGAAATGGGAAAATGGCAATGTAAAATCGGAGGCAACATGTACTAGAATGCATGGAATGAAAAAGGAATCTTCTCTAAAAACACTTGAAAAGAAGCATAGCAGAATGAGTAAGATACATAATGTATTGACTGAAAAGATCCTCCATGCTCTTGAGAAGTCAAGGAAGGTGCATGCGTAGTATAAGCAAAGGGAAAATGGAAATGCACAATGGACAAACTAAAGAGGTTTTGTATTGCACAACAATTTGTGTAGGCAAAGAAATTGAAAGATGCTACTATGGATGGAGTTGAACAAGTAAATTCTATCATGAATACCTTCTACAACATATTTTCCACTATGAATTGTGATAAATATTTTATCTATTAGTTCTGAAGCTTCATAAGTGTCACTTGCTAGACTAATAACTTGTAATTTTCCCATGACACATTACATGAAATTGTCTTGTCCATCAAAACTTCTTCTTGAACTTCCCTAACTTATTATCCTTTTCAAAAACAATACATAGGAATTTGAATATTCTTGCTCTTAAAGTAACTTTTAATGCATTCCACTTAATTATCACCACACCTTGGCTAACTTTGATTTCCTCATTTAGATTCAATGAGATAAAAGAGGATTTAGCTAAATTGTGGTGAACATTGATTGGAAGTGCATTAAAAGTTATGCTTCAAGAGGAAGATTATTCAAATTACTTTTGCAATCTCTCTAAAAACGATAATGATGTTAGGGAAGTTCTTGAAAAAGATTTGAAGGACAAGACAACTTAGGTGCTTTGTGTCCCAAGAAAATTACAAGTTATTGGTTTAACGAAATTAAATGTAGACATCATGTGTCTAATGAAAACATTTAGTTTTGTAGACAGTAAGAATCTAGTGAAGTCCATTGACCCTCACAATTTAAAGCAACTCTTGCTTACACTAAAAGTTGGATTTCAATTTCCTCATATGATTTAAAAATAAATGCAGAATATAATTTAGAACAAATAAAATGCTCGCACTAAACTAATTGACATGGGATAGTGTGTTTTCCAACAATGCATACTCTCTCTCTCTCTATATATATATATATATATGTTGTTGTAGACGTTCAAATTATACTGATTGATCTCGCACACTTGATCCTGATTTACTTACACCAATTCTGCTTAAATCAACTATCTACTAACCATTCAATCGAATAATCTTTATTTGATTAAATTCATCATAATTCTCCTTTTAATTAAATAAATCCATTTTGTTTGACTAAATCATTTTATTTGATTAATCATAATGTTCTTCTTTTAATTAAATAAATCCCTTTATTTGATTAAATCACAATCCTCCTTTAATTAAATAAATTAACTTTTATTTGATTAAATCTAACATCATCTCTTTTAATTAAATAAATCAAACTTTATTTAATTAAATCTAATGTTCATTATTCCTCCCATTTGATTTAAATAAATCCAAAATCTAAGTCAAATGTCAAATCCAACTAATCTCCATCTAAGTTAATTAAATCCTAATTAACTCTAACACTAATCCATCAAATCCTCTAGATTTTGCAACTTGCACAAGTAAATCAATTCATTTGATTTATAAATTCTTCTAATTTTATTCAAAATGATTCATTTGATTTATAAATTCTTCTAATTTCATTCAAAATGATGTCATTTTGAATGAAATTAGAATAATTTATAAATCAAATGAATTGATTTACTTGTGCAAGTTGCAAAATCTAGAGGATTTGATGGATTAGTGTTAGAATTAATTAGGATTTAATTAACTTAGATGGAGATTAGTTGGATTTGACATTTGACTTAGATTTTGGATTTATTTAAATCAAATGGGAAGAATAATGAACATTAGATTTAATTAAATAAAGTTTGATTTATTTAATTAAAAGAGATGATGTTAGATTTAATCAAATAAAGGTTAATTTATTTAATTAAAGGAGGATTGTGATTTAATCAAATAAAGGGATTTATTTAATTAAAAGAAGAACATTATGATTAATCAAATAAAATGATTTATTTAATTAAAAGAAGATAATTATTTAATCAAACAAAGTGAAATTATTTAATTAAAAGGGGAATTATGATGAATTTAATCAAATAAAGATTATTCAATTAAATGGTTAGTAGAGAGATGATTTAGGTAGAATTGGTGTTAGTAAATCAGGATCAAGTGTGCGAGATCAATCAGTATAATTTGAACGTCTACATTTTGCCCCTCTTTGAAGCAATGTATCTGCTGCGTTGGTTCAAAGAATAACCTTGCCGAGATCAAAATTCAAAAAATTTCTAATTTTTCAAATGCCCCACTGCTGCCCCAACAGAAGAATTGCGTTGGTATACTGCCCCTTCGAGAGATCGAGCGAAAATGTTAATTTTTCGACGAGATCATGATAAAATGCGAGGGGAGTGGTTCTACTGATTAGAGGATGAAAGATAATTCTTTAGAAAGATCATATATTTGACGTAGACAATTTTGATGATGTATAGACAGTCATCGGCCATGGGTAGCCTCATGTATATTTTTGAGATATCACACAAATTTGGATAGAAATGTTAGTAAAGATAGAAGAATAAGAAGAATAAGATGGATGGATTAACCCTTGATTCATAGAAGACGCAGGAGTCCAACAAGTCTATGAAGCATTAAGACTTTATTAGATTAATGATGAGTGATGATGATTTGCTTATTAGGGATTGGGACATGAAAGGGCTTACTTACCTTATGTTTGATAACACACATAGATATGATGCATCAAGGTATAAAGAACTAGGATGGCATTGTACCTAAAGCGATGGACTTTGACTCGACAAACATATAGGAATATTCTTGTTCACACCTGACATACGAAAAATTTGCTAGGATGCATTTCAGAAGTTTCAAACATCTAAGACCAAAACACAGAAAGGTATAATCTATCAATGCAATAGTCAACAAGCTGTCCAAAACACCTTCCATACACATCTAACAAAGCAAGTATTTGCCAAGTTATATTACAAGAATGTCCAACAAGCACAACAAATGAAAGATAATGATCAATGCCCCATTCCTTTCTCTCTAGATTGTTTTGATTAGACATCATCGAGAGGTCATTGGAATGAGCGCAATAAGATAAATCAAAAAAAAAGATCAAGTAAACAAACAAGTCAATGTTCTTCATACCTCTATCCAAAGGGATTTGTTTTGAGGATAAGAATCCGAAGTGATTGCCAAAGATAATGCCCATCGTAGGAAGGATGCATCCTAGGACATGTTAGTGGATGGTGGAAAGTTGATAGGTTGTTTGAAAGGCTGTCAAGATATAAGGTTGATTGACATGTTTGTGAATAATCAAGAGTTTGATTTTACGTTTAAAAGTTTGTTGTTTCAATTTTGATTATGTTTTAAGTTTGTTTTTGCTAATTGTTGTGGTTATTTTTGTTTGTTTTGTCAAAGGATGAAGGTGGCGATTGATTTATTATGGATAATTGATTATTGTGGGTGAAAGCAAAATGAGACATATGGATTTTTTCAAATATTTGGATGTTTTTGAAATGTTTTTTAGGCTGTTTTTGGGTTTTTTCAAGATGTTTTACAAATGTTTTGATTTTCAAATTTTCCAATGTTTTTTTGTTTTATGAGATTTTATTATTGTTTTTGGATTTTGTGTTTTTCAAATGTTTTTGTGTTTTGGTGTCTCGGGGGCTGATCAAATATTATCCTTGCCTACCTTTAAGCTTAGAGACGACGTAGTTCAAATAGCATGTTTTTGACGTTTTTTCAGTTTTCGACTTATTTTTGGATTTTGATATGTTTTGGATGTTTTCAGATTTTCGCATGATTTTGACGATTTGGATATGGATATGTGTGATGATATCAGTGCTATGTTTTGGGCTTTTGTTGAAAACCAAGCTAAGGTTGATTGATCAGATCGATGGATTGATGATGATAACATTGTTGAGGATACACAACAATGCAAGGATAGTGTTAAGCGACACAAGGATTAGGATGGATATCCCTAGATGATGACAGATTGATTGAACTTGATTGATCAAGATTGATGATGATAACATTGTTGAGGATACACAATAATGCAAAGATAGTGTTAAGCAACACAAGGACTGGGAAGGATATCCTGAGATGACGATGGATTGATTGGACTTGATTGATCAAGATTTTGAAGCTCAGCTTGGAACCAAAGTTGTTTTGAATGATTCGATGTGACGTTGAAGCATGTATTAGATGTGACTGATATTAATTGTTTGGATTGATGTTCGATGAAAGATAAAGCTTGATAAGGAACATCCTCTTGTCAAAATATGCCATGGGCTAGTGATTTAGATTTTTTGGCTCACAAATGTTTTGACCAATTTGATTTCACGTTTGTCAATGTTTGGATCACCACATAAGTTGGAGGATATAGATCAAGATTTATTCCTGAAGTGAGATTTAAATATCTACCCCCAGTGTCTAGCAATGTATGGAATGCCATGGATGGATACCTTGATAGGTGTGTGGATGGATGGATATGATAAGCATACAAAGGATGCCAAGGATTATCTTGTGATAAGATAAGGTGTCTGAACGGAGGAATGCTTCATTTAGATAGTGCTTCATGGCTTAGATAATGTTGGGTAGGATAGGATCAATGAAAATGACTCATGTCAAGATGTTTACCATAAGCAAGTGTAAAGTGTACACCAAAGTTTTTCAAGATCAAGATAACTTGGACTATGGATGTAGATGGATGAAAATGGATTAGATAAATGGCTTATGGATGAATGGAGTTATTATGGATAAGATGGATGGAATGTTGGATTTATTATGGATGGGATGAGATGCTTCCACTCGAACTGGCGCACGCAAATGCTCGATTCTACACATGACGCCTGTTTTCCAAGTTTTCATCATGGTACCTGTCCAATGCGCCACCATAATGGTTTTCACTAGAGGACAATTTTTTTATTTACTGTTTTCAATCCTTTTTTTTATTTTTTTTGGATTTTTTTGTATTTTTCTATGAAAGATTTTTAAGCTCATGTTGAACCACCTGGTGGTTTTGATGTAGATGCTTCTGTCATAATGTGCCATCGATATCCTACTTGAAGAAGCCGCTTTGCCAAGATACATGCACTTGAATACAACTTTTGAGATTCTTGATCTACTTTATTGATACCAGAGTTAACTTTGTCTTTGTACGCACATCGCAATAGAATGCCTTCTAAATCCTTATGATGAAGGGTTGCTACCAATACATGGTCAATGAGAGAATTGGATATCATGCATAGAGGAGTGGATGGAGTGTGTTTAGGAATAAAAGATGGATTGGTTGATAGTTTGGAATCTTTGACTCTCCAAACTTGGGAAGATGAGCAATGATGGGTGGATATGGAAGTGTGCATGGAATTAGGACCAATCACTTGATATACTTTGTACGTTGTTTGAGAATCCTTCTTTTTCCTTTGTAGAAATATTTGATGGATACTTTTCCCTTTTTTATTTTGTCCCATAATTTCTTTGACTAATGGAGTTTGATAGGGATAATCTTTCTTTGTATTCTTTGGTATCCATGTGTATTTGGTTTGTCCATTATGCTTCCCAACTTCTTTTTCTTTGATAATGTTCTTTGTACTTTGATTCAAATTTTTCTTTTGATGTTGGTCCTAATTCATGGATGGGGTGATGGGTGGATGAAGATTCGTGATGTGGCTGGTTGTAGTATTGACATTGGTTTCACCATAAGGACTCTTCGTGCTCCCTATGTTGATGCTTGCACTAGATAAAATTGCCCCTAGTATTATAGAGGTATCACTGGTATCTTTAGATCGATTCATTGTCGAATAACCAAGACCTTGATGCTTAGGATTGCCAATTATCTGTACTGGTTCTAGGATACCTGTTCATGCAGGCCTAATCCTCTGCCTTGATAATTCATCTATTGAAAATTTTTATTTGCAATAGGATATGATTTACCTTAGAAACAAGGTGCTAATCCTTCTCTGCTCTGTTGTGGATCTTCAAAGGTGATCCAACTTCTTCATTGATAAGATAGCTTGCCCTAAAAAAGGTAAGTGATCCAAGTTTATAAGTGATAGGATCCTCCATGAGTGGGATAACTTCCTGATTGATATCTTTGGCTTGATCTTGTGGAATATCATATTTTAATGCTTCTTCAAGAGGTGTTGATGATTCACTGTCCACGTAGAAGTCTCCCTCATGGTTCATTTTTTATATGCCTTCATAGGATGTTTCTAATTCACAAATTTTGTAGAAGCCTTCTCCATGACCCATTTCTGATGTCTCTAGATTTTTCTATATCTTGATCATGTGTACAAATGTTAAGAGTAGGAGAATCTTGTTCCTTGGCAATGATATCAAGAGTATGAGACTCTTGTTTTGAATGAAGATTATCTACATGTCCATCCAAGGGAAGCATCTCATGGGTAGATGGAGGAATGTGTGCTATATGGATATGATCATCATTTGTGACATCTTGTATAGATAGGAGAGTGTCCATTAGATCATTATAGTATCTTGGAGATACAAATTCTTGATCTTGAATGATTTCATAATTGCTTTCGACATGCTTTGGATCAAGTTCTTGACATGGGTCAGTTTCAAAGGATGGATTACTTACAAGGGGTTCTTGGATGTCTTTATTAGGCATAGGAAGCAACTCAATATCCACTTGATCTTTGAGTGAATTTGGATCAAGTGTTGAGTTGAGGATTTCTTCAATATCTGTAACCATGAGGTCAAAGGATGACAATATGTCTTGGAAAGGACCATTGCTAGACTTCAGTGAAAGATGTTGATTATGCTTTGGAATAAATTCTTGAGATATGTCCTCTAACTCAATAGTTGATGTGGGGACATTTTCAACATGATTATTGGTGGAAGAATCACTGATTATAGGATCAAATAATGTTAACACTCCTTTGAATAGATCATCATTGGATATTGTTGAGGGGTATTTATCATGATCAAAAAGTGACTCTTGATGTATGTTGAGTTGATCTTCGGATGAAGTAGAAACATCTTCAAGGTGCTCATTGATGGATAGATCTTGATCATTGTTTTCAACAATTGTGGTGGAGAGATTGTCAATGCTATCACTAGTGGTTGAATCTTCATCGTTGTCCTCAATAGTTATTATTTTTTGATCAATAAGGTCTTGGATGAGATTTTTGAGTCGAATACAATTTGATGTTGTGTGTCCCTCTATTTTGTGAAAATCACAAAGGTGCTTCTCATTATACCCTAGTGGTTTAACTTGAGGCTCTTGATCATTCTCATAAATGGGGATCTTGATGAGATTTGCTTGGACCAACTATTGCATGACTGATTCGATTGGTTCCCCAAGTGGTGTGTATTTTTTTGTTTGTTACCTTGTGATATTTGTACTTTAAATCGACCTTGTGGTGATTGATTTTGGAGATGTGGTGATTGATCTTTGAGATGTGGTGATTGATCTTTGAGATGTGGAGGTTGGGTTTGTTGTTGATGTTGTTGATCTTGATATCTAACTTCTTGACATTGGAGATATTGTTCTTGATGTGGTTGTGGACACAACTCAATGCTTTGATGACATGGTTTAACCAATGGAAGAGTGTATTGATTTTGGGGTGGAGATGTCTCTTGGCACAATGAGTCAATTATTTTGGCAAGTGAAGATATTTGATCTCACAAAATTTGATCTTGATTTTGATCTTGACACCCTTGATATAGTCGATTTGGTTTTTGTTCAAGCATATTTGGAATGTTTACTTGTGGTGTTTACATGGGATCATGGACAAATTGATTTTGGACAATGTTTCAATGATTTGGGATGATGTTTAGATTTGGCATTATAGGTTGAAATTGAACATTGTTGTGGTTGGGAATCACATTGCCTTGATTTAGGTAGCTTTGATTTTGCATGGTGTTACCTTGACTTGGATCAATACATGGAGTTGTTAACATATTGTTTGGAATTTGAACAAAATTTGTATGATTCACAAACATATCTATCCCAAAGTTTACCAAGTGTGGATTTGAAATGTTCATGCTTGGTAAACTTGTACTTGGTATATTCACATTTGGCATGTATGGATTTGATGGGATAATGTTGTTTGTTTGAAGACTCGTGCATTGATTATTTAGTTGATAGATTTGTAGGTTTCGACTTTGATTTAAATCTACCATAGGGAAAGGTGTTCCAACATTTCAACTAGGCATACTCACATTTGTTGTACCATTGAGGTTTGTAGGAGATAATGATGTCATGTATGGATTGTATAAATGTAAGTTTTGATAATCCATCAATATTGTAAGGCTTTAATAGTTTGGTTGATTTGGATTACTCATGATGTATGAATCATGTTTATATTCCATGTTATTCTTGTGCTTTGACCTTGTTGACCTCTAAGGGATTTAGGACCAATGATGAGATGAAGGATGAAAGGGGTGAATGATATGGGTGTTGAACTTTTAAGATCCTTGGAGAAATACTAGACTTTAGGATTATTTGGATTTTTTTTATTTGGATTGGATTTGATTTGATTTGGATAATGGACTTATAAACCCCAAGATGTTTGATGTTATCTTGGAATAAACTTGTCCACAAGGATGATATTTTAACTAGATGTACAAGGAAGGATTCATCCACACACACTTAGCCAAACAAGATGATTTTGATGTTGACTTGAAGGATTTTACCAAAAGTCCGGTATGAATGATTTTTCCAATGGTTCAAAAGTTGTTTGTGAGATGGGATTTGATTGATGTTTGAGATGGATGAAGTGTTTGATTGTGACCCTAGATGAACCTAAGAGGGACTTTGTATACAAGACCAAGATAATGAAGAACATGCTTTACCCTATGAGTAGTTCAAACCAAAAGACCAATGTTTTTCTTGGAAGACCATAAGACAAAAGATAACAAGCACATGTGTGGGGTTAAATTGATTTAATCTTGGTTAATGACTTTCTTTTTACAACATCCACTTGTCTTGCTTAAGTTTCAAACTAAATGTCTATGCCAAGGCCTTCTTTCATTCCAAAAATTCCATTATGTGAGAATCAAGAAGTCAAAGCCATATTTTCCTTAATGTTACTTTAGAGAGAAAATTGAGAAATGGGCCCAAATACTTAGAAGCCTCTAAGGATGAAATCCCAAGGGACAAGCAGTAGCACTTGGATTCTTTCAAAGGTATTTGCTTCTACTAAAGGGTTTGAAATTTGATGTCCTTGTTGAATGTTTGTTTTCAAGATTTTGGATCCAAACAATGTGTTTAACTGACTCAAAATTGCATAATCCTAGGATGGAAAAGAAAATATTTTTTGAATTCCCACTTGGATAAATCTAGCTGCGCTTATTCAGAGCAGATGATTAGAAGCTTGACCACATTGGCTCCCCTCCACGACACTCAATTCTACGGGTCATCCAAGCTTCAATTCTCATGAATCTCCTATGACGAACTTTTCATCTCTACAAAGAACTACAAGTATGTGGGATGGCTCCGAAGATTTGACCTCCTAACGCCAACAAATATTGGGATTTTGGATTCTAAACAAAGGTTCATAGTAAGGGCATCTAGTTTAGGGGGTGCAATGATAAACTCCTTGTGAGGGATCTCCCAACCCTTAAAAAAAGGGCTTTACGCATCATAAAGATACTGGGGGAGAGTTATCATGCACTGCTTCCCATTATTTACGATTTTCATTGCAACCACAAATTTATATAGTGGTTTGGAAGAGCTTGGCTTATGCTCGTTACCGCTTGGCTTTTTCCCTTGGAGTGAGTACTTTTTCCCACCAAGGCAGACCCTCTAAAGGTAAACAAAAGTGAGTAAGTACATCCATAGTTCGATCAATCTTTGTTTGTGTGAACAAAGAGAGAACACACGCAATATACTTAACTCACACTAGCAAGATTTGTTCAAATTTTAAGAGCTCAAATTGAAGTGTGGAGGCAATATTTTAGACAACCTAATATCACCAAAAGACTTTTGATTCTCAAGATCACCGTGAAGCACGAGATAAGTGCATACACCTTTTAAATGATATTAATTTGTAGAAAATATTACAAAAAAAGAAAGACACATGTTCATTTTAGACCTCAAAAGTAGTAATGGGTTCCTTTTATAGCACCAAATCAAGTGTTTGAAGTTGTTTTGTTCAATTCTTAAAAACTCAAAACCAAATCTAGTGAGTTTCTAATGTTTTTTTTAACCCTTTTATTGTTCTTTTTAAAGACTGAATGAAATGTATTGGAGTCCTAAAAATGAAGATAACAAGATCCTAAAGATGGGATTATAAATGCTCCCAAAGTGTTTAAAAACACTTGTTACAATCATGAGATAGTGTCATTAGAGACCTTCTCCTTGTTTCCTCCTTTTCCTAAAAAATAGATATCAAATGCTTTTTCTTTCACTTCAATGCTCCATGTTCCTCTTAAAACTTGGAAGCCATGCTCAAAGTGTTAGATGAGATCAAGAAACAAGAAGATATGAGGGTTAGATGAATGATTAAGCATAAAAACCCTAAAATTTAGACCATGTTACAATGTGATTTGACTTTAGGTGAAAATTTGAAAATTTTAACTCTATCAAAGTTGAGAAACACCTACACCATTGGATAGATTATGAAATTCTACCCCATTTCAAAAACAAAAGCTCAGAAAAAGACCAAAATATGACCAAGATACGACCATTTTAAGATTGAGTGCAAAAGTAAGAAAACAAAGGCATTGCCATTTGAAACACAGAGGAAGCGTCGCTATTTGAGTGCAAACAACGATGCTAAAATGATTACATCATTGTTTGAAGATTTGAGCATTTCTTTGGTGAAACAAGCATCGCTCTATGGAAAAACAAAGACCGCATATGTGTCGCTATTTCCTCCAGCGTCGCTATTTGACCTAGAAAGACAAAAAATAGAAAAAATAATGGAAACGGCCAAAAAAACATGTTAATTTTGAGATTTATGCCCTCCTTCTAGCGCCAAAATGTGAATGGTTGGTCTAGACCTGCTCAAACATAGACAAACAACACAATGCTAGTCATCAAGCACATCGAAAACAATCATTCCCCATGCAATTCATTCAAATGTAAAGAACAAGAAACAAAACAAATAATATAAAATAAAAGCTACTAAATCTTGCTCAAAACATTCAAACCCTCAATCCCATGGGGGAATTGGTGGTACTTTGATGTGGAAAGTAGCCCTTTCCCAATTCCTTTCAAGCTTTGATGAACTTTGATGAAGATTGATGCTCCTTGATGAAATTTGACCATAACCTAGCTAAGATAGATGAAAGCTCTAAAAATTTGGATGAAGTGTTGATGAATTTGCTCAAAACCTATAGATAATAACCTTGCATAAAGTTGTGGATCCAAAATCAATAGAAGAGTCTTCCATTTATAGGAAAGAAGGATGGAGGAATGGAAGATATGAAGAATGTGGGACTAAACATAAGCCAATGACATTGTGCCACTTATCAACATGCTAGTGGAGAGAGGTGGAGCACATTTTGATCAATGTGCAAATAAATGCAATTAGGTGGAAATTTGAAATTTGAAAGTTGGCTTGTGGAGGAAGATGTGGAAGAGGAGTTAATGCCACTTGGCTCAAGAAAAAAAGGATTTGTAAGAGACTTAAATGCCATGTTGGAGGACAAGACCTTTTGGGAGGGAGATTTCAAAATGGAGGAATATTCCAACTAGATACCATTTTGAATGAAATTAGAAAATTATAAATCAAATGAATTGATTTACTTGTGCAAGTTGCAAAATCTAGAGGATTCGATGGATTAGTGTTATCTAGTTAATTAGGATTTAATTAACATAGATGGAGATTAGTTGGATTTGACATTTGACTTAGATTTTGGATTTATTTAAATCAAATGGGAGGAATAATGAACATTAGATTTAATTAAATAAAGTTTGATTTATTTAATTAAAAGAGATGATGTTAGATTTAATCAAATAAAGGTTAATTTATTTAATTAAAGGAGGATTATGATTTAATCAAATAAAGGGATTTATTTAATTAAAATAACTTTAGGATTAATAAAATAAAATGATTTATTTAATTAAAAGAAGATAATGATTTAATCAAACAAAGTGGATTTATTTAATTAAAAGGGGAATTATGATGAATTTAATCAAATAAAGATTATTCGATTAAATGCTTAGTAGAGAGATGATTTAGGCAGAATTTGTGTTAGTAAATCAAGATCGAGTGTGCAAGATCAATCAGTATAATTTGAACATCTACAGAACTTTGGCAACAAATAAAATGCTCGAAAAAAACTAACTGACATGGGACAGTGAGCTTTCTAAATTATTATTTTTTAGCTCCAAAATACTCGAACAAATCTTTTCATAACAAACTAATTGGCATTAGACAATGTGTTTTCCAACACTCCAAATAATTTGCGAGCATTTTATTTGTTCCAATTAGATGAAAAAAGGGAAATGCCATATTTACGTCATCAAAGAGTTGTTCTAAAATATGAAGGTGGACTTCATTACATTTTTGGAGTGTATGAAACAAAATATTTCATGAGGGAATAACTGAGAGGAGACAGTGTATTTTTCAACACTGCAAATAGTGCGAGCATTTGATTTGTTCTAATTAGATGAAGAAAGTGAAATGACATTTGGATTATAAAAAATAGTTGTTCAAAAATTTGAAAGTGGACTTCATTACATTCTTGGAGCATAACAAAACAAAACTTTTCATAACGAACCAACTAACATGGGACAGTGTGTTTTCCAACACTGCAAATGATGCAAGCATTTTATTTGTTCCAATTAGATGAAAAAAGGGAAATGGCATATTTACATCACCAAAGAATTGATATAAAATATGAAGGTGGACTTCATTACATTTTTGGAGTGTGCGAAACAAAAACTTTTCATGAGGGAATAACTAAGAGGAGACAATGTGTTTTCCAATACTGCAAGCAATGTGAGCATTTTATTTGGTCCAATCAGATGAAGAAAGTGAAATGTCATTTTGATTGTACCAAAGAGTTGTTCAAAAATTTCAAAGTGGACTTCATTTCATTCTTGGTCATAACAAAACAAAAACTTTTCATGAGGGAATAACTAAGAGGAGATGGTGTGTTTTCCAACACTGCAAATGATGTGAGCATTATTTTTGTTCCAATTAGATGAAGAAAGTCAAATGCCATTTCGACTATACCAAAGAGTTGTTCAAAAATTTGAAAGTGGTCTTCATTACACTCTTGGAGCGTAATGAAACAAAACTTTTCATACGAACTAACTGACATGGGATAGTGTGTTTTCCAACATTGCAAATAATGCAAGCATTTTATTTGTTCCAATCAAGTGAAAAAAGGGAAATGCCATATTTACGTCACCAAAGAGTTGATCTAAAATTTTAAGGTGGAATTCATTACATTTTTGGAGCCTATGGAACAAAAAATTTCCATGAGGGAATAACTAGCATGCAACATTGTGTTTTCCAACACTGTAAATAATGCAAACATTTTATTTGTTCTGTCAGTGGGCAAATGCCAATGCGGGATCGAAGGCAACAAGTACTAGAATGCATGGAACGAAAAAGGAATCTTCTAAAAAATACTTGAAAAGAAGCAGAGTAGAGTGACTAAGATGGATAATGTATTGACTGAAGAGATTCTTCATGCTCTTGAGGAATCAAGGAAAGTGGTCCATGTGCAATATATGCAATGGGAAAATGGCAATGCATAAGTGGACAAACTGAAGAGGTTTTGTATTGCACAATAATTTGTGCAGGCAAAGAAAGTGAGAGGTGATGCTATGGGTGGGTTGAACAAGTAAATTCATAGATTCTTGAACATAGGAATTCCACGAAACACATAGAATTGGAAATGGATGAAAAGAAGGTAAGGACATGAAAGTCCTATGCAAATAATAGGGAGGTGTTAACAGGTAAGAGTAGTGGGGATGAGGAAAAATGCATAGATGGTCAACTTGTAGATACAAAAGCACTAGTTGGAAGTGTTGAAACTGAAGCAACACAACACAAGACTACAATTAACCACTTAGAAGAGGAATTAAGAGATAAGAAGAAGATTTTATCATCAAAAGAAAAGGAGATTAA
>VDFB02057387.1:0-31286 GCA_007258455.2 Sequoia sempervirens
CCTTCATCAAGCTGGGCACCCTTGGGCTATACTTGCACTTTCTGACTTTTCCTTTGAAAAATCTTCATAAATTGATCACTAAAAACTCCGTCTCGATCACTGAAATGACCGTGTGCAATGTGAAACGCCGTCGTGAGATGCTCCTCCATCGTGAAGAGCTATTCTGAGTCTCTGCTTCAGGCTCTGTTCAATAAAACTGACTTTGACTGACAAACTTTTGACAAAAACTCCATGCTTGATATTGCCCAAAACTGTGTTTTACAACATTTTAACAAGATTTAGACTTTTAAATACAAAATGCCTTGATGAAGCAAAAAAGTTGGTTTGGGTACAACATCCTTCTAATATTTTGTGGTTTGAGTAATAAATGTATTTTCTAAAGGTGATGGATGATTTAATATTCAGATGATATTCTTTTTCTGATGATCTTCCTTTGCCTTGGAAAAGTGTCCTCTTATATCCCCCATGATGGGGGAAAGCTAAGTTACCAATTCGTCCCTAGCAGAGCCCGGATACGATTCGGTACGATACGGATTCGTGATTCGGATTTGATATGATACAAATTCGTCCAGGGTTCGTTTTTCAGCCTGCAGATACATCCAAGGTACGAAAAGTGCTCTGTGGATATGCCCAAGCCGAATCCGAAACGAACCCAGACCGAATCCGGCTGTGTGAGCACCCAAGCCGCAGAAAAAGTGACTTTTTTTGCATTTTTTAATTATTTTTTTGACTTACATTTGACTTCTAAATAATAAAATATTGATTTGAACCCTAATCTTTGCCTCCAAACACATCAAATAGGTGGTGTATTCTGAACTTAATAATTTGATAATAAAAAACCTAGCCATTTGGACTTAATAATTTGATAATGAAATTTTAAGAAGTAAATACCTAATTTACCAATTCGTCAAAAAACCTAGCCAAAATTGGGTCTGATTCAAACACAGTTGTGATTCTGATTTGAAAGACCTGTGGCACCCTCCAAGGTACTGTCAAACACCAATGAACCTGGGCGATACTCCTATAAAAAACCCAACTTTTTTCAATTTTTTAAATTATTTTCTTCTTTCGATCGGGCTGCTTTTTAGAGGCTGTATATTGAGGGAAATATACATATTGATTGTTCGTGTGCATTTACTACCATTGGCAAGCAAGTTTAAAAAGGCAAAAGATTGTGTTATTATATTCAGGTATTACAATGGGCTCTCAAGTTTTCTCTTTCATTTTTACTTCACTATGCTACTAAACAACCCTTGGAATACTTCTCAATGCTATGTAATGCATACAGTAACATATAATGTTGGAGTATGCAAATATACTGTTTGATAATCTTGCAAATGGCTAGGTTTTTTATTATCAAATTATTATATTGTAATATAATTAGCTCAAATTATTATGGTGTAATATAATTAGCTCAAACACTATTAATATGGTGGTGTATTCTGAACTTAATTACTGCTGCAAATATGTATATATTTCTGATTTTTATATGTTTTTGTACTAATGTACCCAACCCCAAAAAAAATTTTGACCAAATCCCATACCGGATTCTCGTACCCATACCCGAATCCAAAAACAAATCGGTAACTTAGGGGGAAAGACATGTCTGTTCATTATGCTTTTTTCTTGGAAAGGGTCACATACCACTTCAGATCTGATCGCTGCCCTTCACAATATTAATCGCTGCATCATTAACCTCCCCACTCCTTTAATCATTCGTTGCCTTTCATTTCTTGGTCGCTGCTTTTATGATGTAAAGCACTGTTATTAATATATATATATATATATTATTTTTAGCTTATTTTCATAAGGGGTTGGCCAGAAATGTAGGATCGGCCCATACTAAAGAAATTAATTAATTTTTATTTAAACACTTCAAAGTGGGCACCACAATGAAGGGGGTCGGTCCAAGTTAATTTAACTTAATTTATTTTTTTCTTTGTATTTTATTTTATTCACCCAGGCTGAGTGCTATGGCGGGGGCATGACACAGGCATGACACAAACTCCCATGTTTTAGATCTTTTCATTTATTGTTAATAGATTAATGCAGTGGCTGCATAAAATCATTATCTTGAGTTTCCTACAAACTTCTAGTAGGCGCAGCTGTAAAAAGATTGGTTTTATTTTATTTTTATTTTGTGAATAGATTTAAGATTTAAGATGCAGCTGGACAATAAAGTGCCCTATAATTCAATTTGGCTCCGTTCCAATATATAGTATGCCATACAACTTGAATTAAAAATTAATGAATGTTTTTAAAAGACTTCAGTAGGGCACTATCTAACCAAAAATTAGCAGCAGCTGTAGCAAACTTTTAATCTGCTTTTACCTTAATGTGAATAGATTGAAGCCGCAGCCTAGAGTTTGATTATTTAGTTATTGTGAACAGTTTGAAACCACAGCCATAGAGACAATGGTTGCATTGTTATTGCGAATAGGTTGAACCAGCTTGTATACTTACAATCATAAAACCTGTGTTATCCTGAATGGCAGATATTATATTATTTTTCCTGCAAACTTTACCATTTTTGCTTTAAATCAATTAACTTCAATGTCTGCAAATGACTGCAACTATGAACACTCAGTCTTATTCTTATTTTGCTGCATACTGGAAAGTATTTATCTGAAAGAAAGAGTCTATAGTGGAAATATAAATTGTGAAAATACATAGAAATCTATTCTTTTCCTATTATTAAAATCTCTTATTGCAAATCCAATTTTCTAAATCTACTTTTTTCTTAAAATATTTATGTTGATATATATATATATAAAAATAGTGAAAGACACATAAATCATTTGCATGAAGTAAAGGAGTATTAAATTATTTATTTTATAAAAGAAAATATGCATTTTATTATTTTCTGTGTGTGTATTGGGTTTACCTTCCAGGACAGGGTGCTGAATATGGGTTAACAGAGAAGGTCGATCCTCTTTTCGAGATTTACTGATTACTTTTAGTGCTTTGGCCAAAGCCATGTATTCATTGGAATAGATGAAATTTACCTAGCAAAATTATTTATATCTGTCATATCCTGTTTGTGGGACATTGCATGTTCATGTTTAGAAATGCATGTATATACATCAAGCTTGCACCGGGATTCCCTCCTGCATTTTATTTTCAAGTTGCTAGGTACTCCGTGCAGGGTCGAGTATTCTTTGTGTTAGGAAGAAGTCCGAGGAAGCGTAAGCTTCGTGGTTGGGCGGAAAAGTACCTGAGCCATGTTCTCGTCTCTTGACTTGCGGATGACTGTGAGAGCTAGTGGCGGTCGGATACTGTATTGTATATGTCCTCACATTATTTTGTATCATTATATGTATTGTACTTCAAGATTGTATCTTTAGTTGTTTACTTGGCATGAGAGCCTGAATTGTATTTTTGTTTATCAGATATTATGTGCTATTACCTAGATTATGCACTACACATATGAGGAAGTGTTATGAAAATTATTTACTTGATGAAGTTGTTTCATTTATATTCCATGCTTACGAGTTACTGAGTTATTGATCATTATTGTGAGATTGAATTGGGTCCCAATCCTTACATAGTCTGCTTGGCAAGGAACAAACTGGTTTCAGATCTTTGTCTAAGTTATATCACTCAGCTACACAGGCCGAACTGCTATAACAGATCTAAATACAGCACATTCAATTTGGGTTCTAGGATATCAACTTGTGGAGTATGCAGCAACTTTATATGGTAGATATTCTCAATATATGGGGAGTCACTATGTCTTCTACAGATGTAGTTTCGAGCAGCAGTTTCAAGAGGGTACGGTGTTGGTTATATGCATTTGCAGCCTTTGCTGTAGCTGGGAGGCAGTTTGTGATTGAAAAGGGAGACATCTGAAGGTGGTTACTGCTGTTATCTTCTGCAAAATTGCATCAGCAGACCTGCAACCCTCTGCTATATTCCGTTTAAGGTATTTTTCAATGATGGATTACTTACTCTTTCATTATATGTAATGGAACCCCAATGAGGAGAGATGTTCTCCTATAAATTAATGAACAGCAGTGTTGGCACATTGAAAGAACATTAAATCTGAGTATCATGATAGTCACACATCTTCTTGTAAATCATTCTTAAAACTTGTGACAGTGATTGCACTTCATTACATGTTTCTTGTTTATGTCTGTTTGGTTTCCCTTGGCAAAATTCCAACAACAAAAAAAAAAGTAGGGTGGATGTTACAGAGATTGGACCCCGAAGTTCAAATCCCCTTTGGCAATCAATTGTTTCCTGCTCGTTAGGCAAATTTCTAATTGATGCCTAAAGTTCAAAGGTCAAGATAAAAACTCTTGCAAGACAAAGTCTGAACCAAGGGTGAGGTTATTGAGTTGTGATATGTCACTCAAACCCCAATGTCCAAAATGCTTGGTGCACATTGGACCCTAAAGTCCAAGAGGTGTGCAGCCCCTACTTGATGTTCAAGGAAGGCCAAACTCTAAAGTCTAAATACCAAATTCGACAAGGTTCACAGTTGTCATTGCAAATTATGTGCTTGGTAATTTGTTTATTGAGACCTTATGGGCAAGATGCCAGGTTAGGTTGCAAAGTCAAGTGGCCAAGAGCATTGACCTAAGATGTTTCTTGTTTGTGCCAGATCTGAGTTGCAAGGCCAATTTGCAAGTCTAACCCTATGTAAATTTGATCTCAAAGTCTAGATTTGCAAGGGAGCATGCAACTCATACTCTCAAGCCCGTATTTTGCAAATAGGACTCTTGTGCCCAAACTTTTGCAACATGGGTTATGAAGTTTGAATCTAAGTAGGATGGCTTTCAAACCTTTGATTCCCAAGATGCTCGAGGAGTGGTTTGTAATGTCCCCTTTTTCGCGTTCTCTTGCTTTGCAGTTGGCACTAACTTTTTGGGTTTGTGTCAGCATGTTCAAAGGAGTAAATTGATGTTACCAATGGGCTTTTGTGGGTTTTTCTGGGTTTTTTCTGGGTCTTTTCCAACAAAGTGGCTATTTTTAGTAACTTACTATTTTTAGTAAGTTCCAATTGGGCTCCGATTGAGTTAGTTTGGTGATTTGACTCACTATTTTTAGTAAATATTATTTTTTAGTACTTGGTCTTGGCTCAATTCCTCTAGCAGCTCAATGGAGTGCTTTCTATTTATGGCAATGGTGAGTCCTAATGGTGGTGAAACTAATATTTGATTTATTCTCACTTAAGTTTTATAATGTTGCTTTATAACTTAAGTGAGGGGGGCGTGGGTTCATGAAGTGTACCCCTTGGCCTAGTAAGGTGATGTTTTTAAAAGAGGGCCAGTGTCTTCCTTGTGTGGCGCCTAGAAGGAAGGTAATTTATCATTTTTTAAGGATAATTTTATGCCTCATAAGGTGGGACACCTAGTTGGAGCTTCATGTCATTTTTTTTTATTTTTTTTAAAACAAGTGCAATTTTGGAGGCAAAAAGTTGGACGCCCCTCTTGAGATAATTTCATGTTATTTTCAAAATGGTGAAATGGAGGGAAATGAGATGAGAGTTGCCCTAATTTGTCCCTCACTTTATATATATGAGTTTGAGGTCTCATTTGGACATGCATGTTTTGACAACTTAAGGAGATGTTGCTGGAATGAGCTCAGGGAGTTCTTCTTTTGCTCGTTGAGGACGAAAACCCTCTTCTTGGTTGCTGGTTTCGGTGGTGAGAGATCCACCCTAGCTGGTTGGTGCTCTTGGTTTGCTATTAACAGCAATTTTGGCTAGATTTGGTGATTTGGGTTTGGAGAAGATGAAGACTTATGAAGTTTTCTGATATGGGTGTTTATTTTTTGGTGTGATGTGAGCTTTCTTGGAGTGTTGTTCAAGTTTGGTAGTGATTAGATGCCTTTTTAGTGTGCTGGTGTGCTTTTCTGAGATACTGGAAAACAAAAGTTTACTCATAACTCAATGGTACGGCTAAGTATCATTCTGGGTATTGTTTCTTGCTTTCCTCATGGTTGGGCGCCACAAAATGAGTGTTCACTTGGCATGTTTGGCAAAGAACTGATTTTTAAATGATGGTTACCTCTCTTAGGAGTTTGTACCATATATCTCAGGCATGTAGGGTTTGTATCAGGTCTGAAATTGCATTTAGTTGACTCCTTTTCATCACTCTTGGGCATTGGAATTTGCTGGTGAAGAGTTTGATAGTGTTGGAGCAAAGTTTGAGGTGTTTGAAGGCTTGAAGATTGGTCAAACTAACTATCCTAGGCCCTTGTGCTTGAGGGTTGGGCACTGGATCAGATATGAGCTAAGTTGCCAAATCAAGTACGGGCACGGGTATGGGTACGTGGGTACAACATATTTTTTTGGGGGGTTGGGTACAAAATCGAGTACGTCCATACAAAAATGTAATAAAATATTCAAATATATATATATATTGTTGCATAGATGGTTGTCATTGCACCAAAAGATCAACCTGTTAATGCCCGATACAATCGCCAAAGTTAATGAATCCACAAGAAGCGATTAAGCCATGTCACAAACCCGAGCACTGCGTTGCACAGCACAAGGAGACCAACGGCGCACACCTTGCAACAATCCCCCTCCACGCAAGCGAGGGGTTCAAACCCGTGACCAAGGCTCTAATACCGAATTGTTGCACAGACGGTTGTTGTTGCACCAAAAGATCAACCTGTTAATGCCCGATACAATCGCCAAAGTTAATGAATCCACGGGAGGCGGTTAATCCATGTCACGAACACGAGCGTTGCATTGCATAGCACAAGGAGACCAACGGCGCACACCTTGCAACATATATATTATATGTAACCTAGAAACATATATTTACAATTTAATATATATTGAATATTCTATAATCTATATTATTAATATTAATAATATATATTATTATTAATTTATTATACAATCTATAATAAAATAATAATATTATTATTATTATGATAAATCTATAATATAATATTAAATAATATCTATTATTATTAGAATCTATAATATTATTATTTACACAAATTATAATCTATATACTATTAGTCTATTAATAATATTAATAATAATATATTATTATAGTCTAAGACTCTTATTGGCGTTTAAATTCGCACCTCTGGTATGCGTATTTGAAACGGACAGCTATGCACAGATAAACTGCTCTTCAAATTAGGAGGGGACGCTCCCTCTTGCTGAGGTGTTGAAAGAAAGTAAACTAAGAACTAAGTTGCCTATCTTTTTTATCAGCTTAGAGCACAAGGTTTATTAAACACAAACGCCGCAGCTGAGATTTTTTGTTTTAAGAACTTCAACTACGACTAACTTAAACTAAAGACGTTTCTAACTTCTCAAGTAATAAGCAGAGCAAGAGAAACTAGAAATGAACGAGGTAGGTTTCTGACAAAATACTTCAATAAACTCTTTCTCAACAAGCATCTACACACTTCAATGCAAGTTGAAATTAAGATCATAAAAATAGAACATAAATAACGGAAATCTGAGATTTTGGACCAAGGCAAAGGAGGCTCATGATTTTATTACTCAAACTTCTAGAACAAAGCTCACTTCTAACATGCCTGGAACAAGAAATTGCAGCTAAAGAGGCTTGCAATCTTGCTCTTACACAATAGAAACAGCAATCACACTAACTCCTTGTTGGCTAAAGAACTCAACAATTTTGCTATCACAACACAATTGAACAACACTCGAATAACAAATAGAAGGCACAATAGGCTCAGCGTTTTGTTATCACTAGCATGGTTAAAGAAAACTAATGAGCAAAGGCTCTTATTTATAGACAGAAGCAGAGGAGTAGGGAACCCTAAAATCTCCTTGCTTTCACAATCTAGGGCTTGCTCAACAAGCAAGCTTTATTACCAAATCTAGAAAGAGGATAACATCTAACACCCTAGAAAGCAGAAAAAGCGGGGAAACAACTATTACATTTTATCTTCTTTCTCTTCTCAAAGAATGGATAAAATTATTCAAAGAATAGAAAAGCGGGAAAGAAAGCTTCTAGAAAGTTGTTTAAAAGCTCGATCACATCCGCTAGGAAGTTAGAAATTGTGTATTCGGTGCATCTATGCCATCAATAGCAAAACACCGCTTTTCTAGAATATCTTCACATGCATAGCGAGACCGAAATCTTCGACCTCATTGGCCGCTTTCTCGAACTTTGCTGACATCATCGAAATATGACCTATCCTTCCGCCAACTGGATTGCAACTGCGAACAACACTCTGGAATTGATCCTGCACTTCATCAAGCCCGACGTAGGAACCATCTTCAAGACTGTACTGAGAAGGAATCTCTGTGATGAACTCACTAATGAAATGGAGAGCTTCAATCACCCTTTGTCTGTAGGCGATAAATTCTTCGGATATCCTTTCATAGGTTTTAACTTTGAAAACATGACGCTCTCTCCAAGCAAGGATTTGTCTCTTGTGTTCTTTTGAAACTGTTGAACCATAAGCTGTGTCTAAATCAGCAATGATTATTTCATGCCTCGGGCTTACTTCAGCCAGTGTTTGTTCAAACCCTTGGATACCTTGACGTAACTCATGAGCGTTTTCTCTCAACTGGAACATCCGTGCCAAGATCTCCCTTCCTCTGACAATGAAACTCTCGATCCACTCCTGAGCTTCTTTCCCACAAATGACCAGCTGTCTTAACTGCTGATGATCAGCTGGTGTCTCTAAAATCTGGGGGAGCAACTGGGTTGCCTGAGAAGAACCACGGACAAGGTTGGAAATATAAAGCCTGAGCTGCTGATTTTCAACCTTGAGGGCTGCCTTGTCTTCTCCATCCTTAAGCACTCTTTCCTGAAGGTTTTTGGACACAACTCTGAAAAGACTCACATCCGCATGCCTGGTATTTCTACCAAGATTAGCCTTGACCATGACGAAATCATCCATATTCACCTCATCCCTGTTCTTGTCTTCTGGGGGCAATGCAGTCTCCATGATTATCTCGTTATCAGGATTCCTATCAAAGTGAACTTGCTTCTTTGCTTTCTTCTTAGGAGGTCCCTGATAGATGTTATCGAGATCATCAACACTCACCTGATATGAAGGCCTTCTTCTTACCCTTCCCAAGGAGTTCTAAAGCCAAGACACAGTAGTATCTATACTAACTTCCCTAGGAGGTGCAATTTCAATCTCTTCATCTTCAATATCAAGGTCGATGTGAATCGGTGAAGAACCTGTCAAAGGTACAAAAACATGTGTTGAAGGCGGCTCTTTTGCTTCTTCCTGAGGTACGGACTCGTCAAGAGGAGCTTCTGAATCAACCATAGGCTGCTCCTGTATGACTATGCTTAAGAAGTCTAACCTTCTTCTTACATTTTTACTTGATCTACTACCTTTGACTCCTTCATGAGACTGACTTTTACCCTTCCCTTTTGACTATGCTCTAGAGGAAGAGAGAATTGCCCTTGGCGACTCTGCTACTGGAATGGAGTTTTTCCTCTTAAGGATTTAAGAAAACCTTGCTGTGCTCAAGGACTTGTCTTGTCCTATCTTCAACTGAGAGTGACTCTTTATTAGCCCAGTTAACTTGTGGAAGGGGCTGATCTTCAATTTGCTTCTGAGTATACATCAGGAGAAGCACATCCTCGTCATCATCTGATAACCCTTCTATGTCTTCATTCAAGCAGTCCTTCATTTGGTGGAGAGTGAGCCTGCTGTAACTACGCCTCCGCACCTCGAACTCATCTGTACAATTAGCCCAAAAATCTTCAAGGGCGGATATATGAGCATAGTTCTTCTCAAGTCAGCCAACATAGACACCATGACGATCAAATGATCGCCTCTCACTGTAAGGCTTGAGGCCGAGTTTATCTAACTCATCTCCCATTATCTTGGCATCTGCAGCAGTCCTGCATGTATAAATTCCCAACCCTAATGGAAAATGGAGGGAGGGCTTCCTTCTGTTCCTCAAGACTGTGTGGACATCGTGAGCTTGCCTCAAGAACTCCATGAAGACGACCTCATCTGACGGGTACCTAGGTAGCATGAGCGGGGCACCTGAATAGCCATAGACCCTAAGATAGGTGAAAGTAGGGAATTGTATGAGCCAATCCGCCCACTCTGCCATCGCTGCCCTGGCAACTGAAGATATACGGACGTGTAATTCGTTGTCTAGGTCTCGTACTGTGTACATCAGAAAAGCCTCGTTCACTCTTTTGTAGTGATGCAGCGACTTCGTGAATTCCAACTGGGGATAGTAGTTATATATATGATGTACACTCAATGATCCCTCGGTGTTCAACCCTCTGAATTGACCTTGATAGGCCACCAGGTAGACTAGGTACGACACCATATGGAATACATGAAATTGGAAGTATTATGATATCTGCTGATGTATGATGTCACTGATCAAAGTAGGCCAATCATAGAACTCGGTTTTCTTCATGACGTGGGGTATGGCGTAAAACATCCAAGGCTAAAACTTGGTGGCATCTTCTGAGCCAGTTACCCTATTGAGCAAGGTGATAATGATGGCAATCTCGTCCTTAAACTCTCCTCGCCTAACGTTCTTTGGCAGAGTCTTATGCTTTTCTTTCATCCATCTCTGTGCAATCTTCTTACTATATTTGTCTTTATGCATGTCCCATATCCTTTCACATTCACCCTTTGAGATAGTGACGCTTTCGGGCCATGGGGGAATGGAAAAACACTTCTCGATCATATCAGGCTTTAGACTGCAAATCAATCTGCCATCAACTGATTGAATCTCCTTAGTAGCCGGGTTGTAATGCTTAATGCAAGCGATTACGAACTCAAGACTCTGAAATGATATAGGAATAGACGCTGCTGCGAGGAGTCCAAAATGCCCTAGGTTCCTCATTGAGGTGTTGCCTGCGCTCTCCAAGGCGTGTAGATCGAACATCGGCTTGATATGATGCAAGTCTGTCTCGGTGGTTTTGATGTAATCATGATAAAGAGCTGATTCAGTCTTGAAAACATTGGGAGTGTACTCCATTTCAGAAAACTTGAAGAATGACTGTAAACTCGCCTTGGTTCTGACAAGTTTTGAGCAATTTCTATTTTTAGAATGCTGATTTTCTTGCTCCAACAGACAAAATTTTTGAAAATTATTCTGAAATATGGGTTTTGCTCAGAATTTTGTTGCAAGACAACCCAGATCGTCCATTTTTGAAAATTTTGAATTTTAACTAAAAAAGCAGCAAACCCTAATTTCTTCAATTTTTCCTGAAAAAAGCTGGCACCTGGGTTTTGTTCAGAATATGATTAGAAACGGACCCAGTTGATTAGATTTGCAAAACCCTAATGGCTGATCGAAAAAGAAGCCAACCCTAGAATTTGAAACTTTCTTTAAAAAAAGTTGTGATATGGGTTTTCTTCAGAAGACTGATTGGAGAGGACCTAGATGATTGAAAACTGAATGCACTGAGGATTTCACTGACATGCAAAATAAAAGCAGCTGCTGCAACTTGATGAAGTTCTTTGAAAATTTCTTCAGAAGATTGAAGTGAAAAGACCCAGATGACTGAAAACTGAAAACCTTGGCCTTCTTCTTGAAAAGTTTGATCTTCTGGATAAAAAAGCTTGAAAAAGTAAGGGTTTATGCTTGCTGATCTGAAAAATCTGATGAAAAACCAGCAAATATGAATTCTTGGATCATAAAAATTCTTCAAACTTGCTGCTCCAACTTTCTCCTCTGAATGCTACCTGCAAAAATAATGAAAATTACATTGAGGAGAGGTGTTAAATAGACTTAGGGTTTTGTTTTAGTTTTGCTTTCTTTTGCTTTTATTTCCAAAACCCTAAAATCTCAACTTCATTGAACTTGGACGCCATCTCCCTTCTTGCAATTTTGAAACTTTTTGAAAATCACGAAAATTCTTCTAAGGCATGAGAAGATGGGCGCCTTTCTTCACCAGGGGCGCCCACTTTAAGCAGTGTTAGTCAAATTTTTGGCATTTTCAACTTTTCTTCATTTTGACCTCCTACTTCGCCTTCGATTTCCAGCTTGCAGACTAATCCAACAGGCGAGCTGAAAGATCCATCGCGGAGCTTGACTAATTCTGAGAAGATTGTTTTGGAGGAGTCTCTGGCTAAAAACTTTATTTCGCTCTTCGAATTCATGGGAGCCTTTTTCTTCCAGGGGCGCCCATTTTGTCCAGAGTTAGCCATTTTTAACGATCTTCAACTTCTTCATTAACTCCTCTTCTACAGATGATCTCGTTGAATCAGGTGACTCGGGCGTCGGATTGACTGCCGTTTATGCTCGTTGCGAAGCTGACGAGATATTAGGAGGGGTCTTCTGGGATGAACTTCACCAAACAATGAATTCTAAAACCTTCAAAAGCTTGGGCGCCCTTCTTGGCTGGGGGCGCCCATGTTCACCAGACTTAGTTTATTTTTATGAACTTTCACCTTGCTTCTGAACTTTGATTCTTAGCTCTCGTTTCACCCTACTTCAGCTCCTCGTATCTGGTGACTGCGAACTCTGATCGACGTGCTGGATATCTCGTTGGAAAGCCTGATCGACTATGAAGAGATCACGTTAGAGACACTTTTGTGAATTCATCTGTTTAAGCCCCTGAAAACTTGGGCACCTCTTCTCTCCTGGGGCACCCAAACCTTCCAAACTTAAGTCATTTTTTATTTGACTTTCATCTTCAAGTTTGAAACTTTCATTCTGTATGTTCCTCTTTGATCTGAATTTGCTGAAGGATGACCAGTCGGATGATCTGTCGGAGACAGGCGTGACGAAGTTGACTATATACTGAAGAGATCAAGCATATTTTCAAACCCTAAAAGCAGAGTTAGGTGCTCCAAAAAGCTGGCCGCCCTTCTTCACCAGGGGCGCCCAAAGTCTCCACACTTAGTCAATTTTTGATATTTTCTCCACTCTGACTTCTGTGTGAAATCTCTCTGTTCAACCTCGAATCCCGGGCGACTGGATAATCTGATGGCTGCACTGTTGGATTCGTCACAGAGCTGACAGAGAACTGAGCAACTTTGGTTGAAGGCATAAACCCTAATTTCATCTTTTAATGCCCTAAAAAGGTGGGCGCCTTTCTTCACCTTCTGTCGTATGCTTTGAATGTTGAATCTGACGCCTGGCAGCTGACTGTCCTCCATTAATGACCTCGGAGCTCCTGATATGCTTCTAAAAAAGCAGAATAGACCCAGTAGGGCAAAACTGATAATTCTGAGATTCTGACTGCACCAGCCTGATATGGACGTATTTTGAGCCAATCAAAATCAATTTGGACCCTATCGGACCAACTTTCTATTTTTAGAAAGTTTTGCCAGTATCCATTTCCCAAGAAACCCAAAAAAACCCAAAAAAAGTTAATAAATTTAGAAAATTTCTAAAAATAGCAGTTTTCCTAATATTTAGGGATGAAAAATTGAGATTTGGGTTTTGTAGGTTAAGCTGCTCTGAGCAGACCCAGATCGTCAGATTTTGAAAATTTTGCGTTTTAACCCCTCATGCAAGACCTGCACACCCAAATTTTGACCTTTTTGGTGTTTTAACAAGACTACTCATTTCTTCAAAATGTCTAAGTGTAACAAAATTTTAATTTTGGGAACATATATAATAATTAATATAATTTATAACTAATAAATAATAATATATATATATATATATATATATATGGGCTCCCCCTAAGCCCCTCACATAGGCATTGGGTGTCCAGGGTGGACGTGAGGTGGCAGACGGGATGGACAGGTGGCATTCGGGTTTGGCTTGTGTTAGTCACATCAAACCTTCTAAATTTGGCAGAATTCGGTGTTCCTTGCTTAGTTAATCGACTGCTTATTAGTTCGAAACTTCTGGAGTAGTTTTAGTGGCATGTTGGGCTCGGTTCTCACGGTGCTGCCTGGAGGACACGTCGGGCACGGCTCCCCTTGTTCTGTTCACGGACGTGCTGAGTGGAAAATACCATTAATTGCATTGATTATAGTTCTTAGTTGGATGGACGGGGGCTGTGATTCTACTCATGCCAAGGACAGTTTTGCTTCGCCATAATTATGTTTCCGTATGCATTGTCTGACGGATCATTATTCTAGTTTTTTATTAAATTTATGAAGCCCGTTCCTATGCATGGGCTCGACATTTTGGTTTTTGCCTTTGTGTTTTTGTTGCAGGGTGCGACTGGCAAATTCCTGACAATGGAGAGACAGTCGAAGTTGAAGTTTACCATTCTCATCTCGGCGAAAAGTCTTGAATCCTTCGGTGTTGATACTCCTGTTTCATTAATGGCAACAGAAAGGCAAGTTGCCTTTCGTGAGATCACGGACCAGCGCCTAAAGCGCATCTTGCTCGTGGATGATCCGGAGTCGATTGCGGCTGTGAAGATGGTCCTTGGTAAAGGACATATAGAGGAAAGAATTCGCCCACGACAATGCTCAAATTTCATCCAGGTTCCTCACCACGCTCTTGGATCTTGATACCCCGAAGACAGTGGCCATGGATTTGATGGTGCGAATGTTCCGGGAAGACTTGCTTGGCGGCCTCGAAATGACTTTGAAGGCGGCTTTCATTGGTAAGGGTATCCCGTGCCCTGCAGACCTAGCTTCCCTATGGGAATCTGATGAAGCGGTCAAGGTTTATCCTTTTCTTCTGGATCTCAAAGGACCCGCATTATCTCGGCACCGTAAGCTTGCAGATGTGGCAGTGGAGTTTCTGAAATAAAAATTGAAATTAGTGTCGGTAGATGGCACAGAATGGGTGGAAGGTTTCATTTGTTTTGCAGAGGTAAACGGTTTCTGGTGAATTAGTGGGGTATTGGGTGTTGCCCGTCTGGTTTTTTTGCTAGCTCTTGTCTTGTTTGTCGCTGTATCTTCAAACTTGAGCTATGGTTTTTGGCTGTTGTGGAGGTTAGGCCTATGTTTATATCCTTCCTTTCGTTTCTTCTGTTTGGAAATGTATGGAACTCTTCCTTGTTAGTTTCTTTTTGGCTGTATGATGGTCATCACTGAAATATTTCCTACCTAGCAGACGACTGTAAATTTCTTTTAAATCTATAAAATTATCACCTTACGGATAAAAATCAAAATAATAATATATATTTAACAAATTTTTAATATACCAATAACTTAATTTTAATAAACAATATTAATAATCGTTAAAAATCATATTAAATTTAATAAAATTCTTATGAATTAAAAAAAGATAAAATATTATTGAAGTTGCCGAAATATTTATTTTGTTTCCCCACTCCATACCTCCCTGGCAAACTTCCGATGGACTGGAAAGGCGGATTTCAGCTCCACTAGGCCCGCTCTCTATAGACATCTAGAAGAATGGATTGATTAGGGGAAAGAGATATGTGACGGTGAGACAGCATTAGACCCAAACATCTGACGATGAGTTCTATCGAAGGAAAAAAAAGAGCCCTTAAATATTGTGTTTTTCAAATGAAATGCTCAGAATCGTTCTAAACCACCATTTCATCACTGGAGTCAATCAGATTCGAGCTGTAAAATTCAAAAACATTTCCTGCAGTAAAAAAACGTACCCTAGTCGAATCCATAGAAAATCAAACCAAGATCCGATTCCGAGACGTTTCGTACCCGGAATTGGCCTGAATATAAGACGATTCAGTAACCTAGGATCTGAGCATTCTACTTTGTGTTTTGAAGACTATACCAGGTCTGCAATATGTTTTAAATCTGATTATAAAATGTTTGCACATGTTCCAGGAAGTCTGAAATATAAACTTGTTATGATCAGCACTATTTTCTATATGATTTGTTGCTTAGTTTCATGCTAAATGGTTGTTTAAAAGTTATGAATGCAATCTGAAAGTAAACATCAACAAAACCTTTCATTGAAAAACAAACCAATATAAAAAAAAATTAGAGTTGCTCATTACATGGTTTGTTGACCAATTCTTTGCACCTAAGATGTTTCCTTGTATATGCTGACTCGACTTTGCAACCTAAGATAAATTCTTTGACCTAAGATGTTTCTTTTATGTGTCAACTCAGAGTTGTAGGTTTGCAGGGGAGCATGCAACTTGAGCTCTCAAGCCCATTTTTCGCAAAAAGGATTTTTAGGTCCGAACTTTTGCAAAATGGGCTCTAAACTCTAAACCTTAATTAGGATGGCTTTCAAAGCTTTGAATCCCAAGATGCCTGAAGAGTGGTTTGTTGGACCAAGGTAAAATCATGCTTAGTTTCCTTAAAACAAAAATTCTTTGCACATAAGATGTTTCCTTGTATATGCCAACTTAACTTTGCAACCTAAGATAAATTCCTCTTTCCTTCTGTGTCATTTCCAATAGCTTAGCTAGTTTCTTTAAATGAAACCCAAATCTAGTATTTTTTAGTTAACATTTCATTTACAAATTGTTTATTTCCTTGATGCTTAAATGGAGTAAATGAATACATTAGTTTAAACAATACATCTAATCAAAATAAAGGACATTAAAATTTATTCAAGAATTACTGCAAAACAAATGGGACCATTTGTTTGGCATAAAACCTACCATTAAAACTCTAGTTATTTGATGTAACGTCCCCATTTTAAGTCACTTCAGCATTGTAGTTAGCTCCTGCTTTCTCAGTGATCATCAACCTTGTCAAGAGGAATATTTGATGTTGGCAATGAGCTTAGTTGGTCTTGAGGACTCCTATGACACTTTCCAAAGTGAATTTCGGCTTTCGGTGTGTTCTCCAAGATTCTTGGAGAGAGCAATTATTTATAAATTATAATAAGCCACCCAATCAGCCCCAATTTTCATTAGTCATCATCGGTATCATTCCAGTATGGTCAATCATTGATTCCAATGCTTTCTGACAGTTTTCAGTATGGTCAATTTTTTATTCCAATGCTTGCTGACAGTTTCCGCAACTCGGATGTATTATTGGCTTTTAATTTAATAATTTTACTAAGGTTGCTTAATTTTATTAAAAAATTTAAAAAGCACCTTAGTGCAATAGCTTGTTAGAAAGAGAATTTAAAGTTTTAAATTGTGGATGCATAAAAGGGGGACCTTGCTCATCAAATATATTTATTATTTCATAAAAAGGTCTTTTAGAGCCAAAACGGGATTATTTAACTAAAAATACATTTTAAAATATGCTTTCTAGAAAGTTCGGCCGGAAAAGTATAAAAGGAGATTCAGGGAGCTCATTTGAATATGCAAAATTTTTAATTCCTCTTGTGAAACTCTTGCGGTTCTGTGGGATTGAACTCCGGTCATCTCAGCCTTATTGAGGACGAAAACCCTCTTGGAGAAGATTAACCACAATGGTGAAAGATCCTCCCTGGTAATAATATGTGACTCATTCTGAGTTATAGTTGTGCAGATTGGTTTACCAGTAGATTCATCCAAAATCTACATTTGTACTGAATGCCAAATACTTGGAGCAATTTCATACAAAGATTGTCTGCAACCTGAATGTCGTCAATTGAAGAATTTGTTAGTGAAATTGCATAGGTTTCATGTTTGGATCGAATGATTAAATAATTTGTGAAGTCTTGCAAGCAAGACAAATTATCAAATATTTACAAGTTTAAAGAGATGCACTTATATTATTGGTTTCAGGCACCATGGAACGAAAGTTGTTGCTGGTTTGAATAATATCTTTGGCTAGGCATGAAGAGCACACAGGAAATACTGAGGGAGGGAGAGGGAGGCCGGGCAGGCAAGGGCTCAATCAGTATTTCAACTTTTTAAAACTTAAAACCATAGCAAATCTGAAGTGGCACAATTGAAGATAGACTTTTCAACTGCAGACATAGAATTGCTGATTAGGCAAGCTGACTTGGCAAAAGATGCTGACAAAGTAGACTAGCAAGTAGCTGATGAAGACAAGCAACTAGCTCAACCAGACAACCAGGTAGCTCAACCAAGCAGCCAAGTAGCTCAACCAAGCAGCCAAGTAGCTCAAGCACACAACCAAGTAGCTCAACACATAGGCAAGTAGCCTGAGCAGCTCAAGTAGACAAGCAGGTAGCTCACACCTTGACATCAATGACAAAATATTTTAAAAAGGTGCGACTCTAATCATTGTTGGGAGAGTTACTTCATTGCTTCATTGTGGGGCGTCATACTCCTTTGTTGGGCGTGAGACTTTCATATTGGTGGCGTGGTAATCTTCTTATGCTGGTTGACTTTGTTAGATCAGGTAGGCGTGACATAGGTGAGTGTTGGTGGTCTTTGAAAAGCTCATTGCTGAGCACTTAAACTGTCCTAAGCCTTGCATGGGAAATTTATGAAGAATTGTATAAGCTTTGGTGGGACGTGAAACAATGGTGCTGACCAGCAGGTAGGTGCTGTCATTGTGGAGTGTAGGGTGAGCTGCAAGGTGAAAAGTGGGGTTAAGGTAGTTTTCAGAATTACTACTCAGGTGTTGACTGCTGTAGCTTTTCCAGACTGTACAAAGCTGCCATTATTCTCTATTCCATCCTTGGCATAGGCAATATGAGGTGGAACTATTCCTGTGCACTCAGAACTGCATCTTCTTGTGGTTAGAACATGATATGCATATCTCTGTAGTTCGCTGATTAGAACAGCAGACTGTAATATCCATTTTCTGATTTCTACAGTCATTTGAATGTGTGCCAAATGTTTGTCAATTTGTCTCTTCAAAAGCTGTGAATGTAAATTGAAAATATAAATTGAAATACATTTTGGTGTGAGCATGACATACAGAAAATCTCTCATAAGCAGTTACATCTAAACTGTTTGGAATGCCTGTTAGCAAAAATTATGAAAATTGCAAATTATTGGTCAAGAAATTGGTAGGGGTTTTTACATTTGATTTCATAGTTTATACTGTGGCAGTCACTTGATTTTAACCTTTGTCATTACTAGGTCACTATTGACTCTGCAACTCAAACTTATTATAAACCATAACTCTGAATATGGGTATTCAGAATTTCATCACTTGACATATGACTAGAACCACAGAGAGTTTTTCTTCAGTCTGGCATTGCAGGTGTACAATCTAGATGTGTCAGGTCCTAACAGATTTTACATGCCCACTGAAAGATGGAAAAAATGTATGGGAATGAATTGCTCTATTTATTCCACTTAATAATGGTTTTCCATTTTCAAAATACACTAAAAAAAATTCATGGTACATAGCCATAATTTGGATGGAAAAAGAATACAAAATGTTATAAATAAAGGGGCCACTCCAATTTAAAGCAGGGACCAGCAACTTTCCAATCCCGTTATGTTGACTTTTGAACCAATTTGGCTGTATTCACAGGAAATATTTTGATTGCAAAGACAATCAATGACAAACACTATAACCCAGATTCTGTTCACTTAACTTGTTATATTTATAAACACTTTATGACACTTTGCAGCGATCTTTTACTCAGCCAATCTTTTGCAAAATCCTAGCACCCCAAAGGTACTACTTGACCTCCAAGATGTTCAGACATGTTCATTTTAATTTCTTCAAAAACACTATAATATCGCTTTACCTATTATTAAACCTATGGACTGCAAAATCTTATTGAGACAGTCCTAAAGAAAATCTTGAACAATCTATAAAATAAAGAAACACAGAAGTTAATCTAGTAGATTTTGTAGACTGGTTTCTATTGTCTCAAAGGAACTCTATTGTGGAAATAAAGCTCTTACATTGGCAATTAAACTAGAAATTTCAAATGAGTCAACCTTGCAAAATGTAAACTATGCTGTTCAAATTTGGAGTCCTACAAAGGTGTTGCCAATCCCCCAAGAAGTTTAAACTTGTCAGGATTGAACTCATCGTGAATCTCATAAAAAATCCATGACCATTCTTAATCCCTACCACCTTTATGCCTTTATTGAAAAAGATTAATATTAAAGAGAACAGAAAAAAGAAAATATATTCACATCCACATCTGCACAAAGTTGGTCAATTGAACCAAAAAACGCATCCATTACCAATAGAATATTACTGCAGTAAAAAGAAACCTAGGAACTCAACAAGTAACTAACAATTAAAGAAAAACAGCAAAGTTGTACAGAGTGGTAAATGCAAGCAGTCATTTTTGGAGGGTTTGCTACAAAGAAATAGCCCATCAACCAAGCTTAGTGGTGAATTTGAAATGTGTAACTGTTGCAATCTATTTCAGTCTAAACATTTCAAGCTAGCTTTCCAGAAATTGCATACCTCTTCTCTATACATTTGTCAAAGCAAGTTTGAGTAAGCCTGCATCAAAGAAAAGACAGCACTCTCACAACTCAACGACTTGCCTATTTATATCAAATATAGTGACAACTATTAAATGAGTACAAAGCCCATACTAATCCAGGCAATGTAAAAAACCCTTAACACCTTATATAGAATTTTCAGAAAACATGTGGCACTTCAGTTCATTAAAACCCATAAATGTATACCTGGCATTATAATAACCCCAAAAGGTCCTCAAAAAAAGCACAAAAATTTTAATCAAATTTTAAGGAAAAGTAGTATGTTCATGCCTGGAACCAAGAGATTAAGATAGTTAAAAGTAATAGATGACATGATATAGTCCTCACTAATTTACATCACACAGATATCTTACCAAATTTAAAATTGAAAAGTGATCTTTTCAGCCAAAAAGGGCTTGGGATGCAAGGGTAAGAGCTAGGTTGTTAATCGAGAGAGCATAAAAAGCAATCCATATATTTTGTATTATGCTTAAATCTAAAAATTCAAGGGAAAGGATTACTTTACAAGGCTCTTTCCTTTCTTTTGTCTAAGTTACCAGTTCTGGTTCTGATTAAGGTTCACGTTTGTGAGTTCAGTTCTTGGATTTGGCCAAAAAAAAGAGCTTGGGAAAAGCCATTCCTTAATAAATAAATAAAACCTTATCATCAATTTAATAATGATCGTAAAATAACCCCTTTATTAAATTCCTATTGATTTAAATTTTAAATCTTCACAAACTTTTATTATCAATTCTTGTATTCCCATCCAGACTCCAAATAAACAGTGAAATATATCATGTCCACACATATATTGAAATAAAAAATGAAAACAACAGCACAGTAGAAACAACCAGATAGCACACAGCAGAAAAAAAGCCTGATTCCAGGAAAATTGTCTGAAAGTAAGCATCTGCATACAGTAGGTCTTTATTAGATCCTGCCAGGCCAAGGAAGAATGCCCTACACACAGTGGATTTATGTCAGCAACAGCAAAGAGTGAATGAAGAGTTTCTAGGCAAACAGAACAGCATTGTTTAGTTTTAAAAAGATTTATAAAGGCATTCTTCCTGAGAGGGTTTGCCTTGGTTCATTTTGGGTTCAAAGGGGTAACCCCATAGGCATTCTGCCTCTCACCAGCTACACCAAACTGGATTCTGAATCAGTTTTGGATCAGATCCAGATCCAGGGAATCTGAGTGACAAACTGGTAACTTAGCTTTTGGTACAATCAAATGAACATATTGAAGAGACAAAGCCATTTGTGCAAGGATGATACCTTTCTCAACTTTTCTTTGTTGCCAAATTTATTTAGATGAAGATAACCATTGTAAAGAAGTGGATAGATTTTCTATTAGAATCTCTCCTGCAAACGGAATTCCAGCTCTATATTGTAAGGATAATTGATAAAATTTGTAATGTAAACTTTTGAGATTAGTTCATCACGGCACAAAATCAATAAAGTTCATCACAGCACAAAATCAATAAATGCCTACTAAATCTTATTATTTAGAGAGAAAACCAAGATAAATGATCAAGAAAAAGAGTTTGGTGACATTATCAGATGTTTCAAAATAAATTTATATATTATCCTTGTCTAAAAGGTTGAGCCCTATCCTCCTCATTTAATCTCGGATGCTAGAACAGGTTGTACAGAGAGTAGATTTGATTTGGACAATATTTTACCAAGCAAAGAAGCTATGTCATGCACTGAATCCTTTGGTGAACTCCCTCCATGGGAGTCAGTGACTTGGAAATGAATTTTGACATCACTGAACTTCCATTTGTTAATGTCATATTAAACAATCTAGGTTTTGGACCTAGATTTATGGGACTAGTTCTATTCAGAAAATTTCTCACAATAATTGTGATTAATGGTTCTGTCGGATTTTTTCCCTCTACTAAGATCAGTAAGCCAACAATGACCCCTTGCTTCAATATTTGTTTTTGCAGTCAAAGTGATTCTTTATTTGTTAAGAGATTTTACTATAGACCCACCAGTGGGAGGGTTGCCTCTCCTTGTCAGGGATCACCTGTGGATGTTCGGTTTGCAGATAATATATTAAAAATTTCAAAGCTTTAAAAAGGAGAATTTATCTAGCTTGAGTTTTAAGCAATTTCTATATTTCCCAGCTTCTGAATCAACTATTTACCTGCAAAACACTTATGCTCTGGCTGGATAGATTACCCACCAGACTGACTGGCAATGCAGAATGAACTGCCATGGTCCTAATAAGGTAATAAGACATCTTGGAATCGTTTTCATACCAATGCTTCTCTTATACACATGGTCATTTGTTCTGTATAGAATTGAAATGAAGCAAAACAAATGGCATTAATATTTTTCTTCTTGTTGGGATATCCAACATCAGTCAACGACTTTATTTCAGACTAATCTTTATGCTTCTCTTAATGTTTTTTAATTTCAGCCAGCTATTTATTTGATATTTCAGACTCTTCTACATGCTTCTCTTCATAATGTTTTTAATTTCAGCCAGCTATTTATTTCAGTCTCTTCTACATGCTTCTCTTCATAGTGTTTCCAATTTCAGCCAGCTATTTATTTTAGTCTCTTCTACATGCTTCTCTTCATAATGTGTTTAATTTCAGCCAGCTTTATCAAGGATATGATGCCCCTAAATGGATTTTAAAGAAGATTCATTACAATAGACAATGTAAATAGTTGCACCAGCAACATTCTTGGGGGTTTTCCCCTACAGAAACACACACCAGAAACTTATCTCTTTGACTCTGTCTGTGGCAATTCTGTCATTGAATATCAAGATTCTGCTTAGTTTAATTTTATGTGGAAATCTTGAGAGTTGATTTAAAATTATTTGTTTTTCTCCTACATATTTGACTATGGAACAGACAGAAAGCCATTCATGCTACATTGTAGAATCTTTAAGCAAATGGTATTCCTCTTGCAAAGATGAAGGATTGTTCTACTTTGAAATACAGCAAATTGAACTTTTAAAGCTGATATGTGTTAATTAACAGCTGGGTCTCTTGGATAGAACCAAACAGCCTATATAGATTTAAAAGACTTTAGCAGAAGCACATTTTCTTTGCTTCAGAAAACCCTCAGTTTCTTCTCCCTTACTCTTAAATTGTTTTCTTGTTGAATGGTCGAGAAATGGTAAAATACAATGATAAAAGTCGTTCATTCCCTCGTAAGTATGTTAATAATATAAATATAATGTCAATGACTGTTTCACTGGTAGAAAAGCTGTAAAGCAAAATAATATAAAAGTGAGAACAGTTTGCCTGGTCTACACAGTTTAAATACTTATTTGTCCAAAATGAACCTCAATCTTGAACAGTGTCTGCAGAGTTTGTTTGAAATTTAATTTAAAAGAAAATTTTCAAGATCCTGAACCTTCTATGAATGTAAGCATGGCCCTTTGAGGTGGACAAGATGGCTGGATGGTTTGGGAGAAATGATTAAAAGCCTAAAGGCATTCACTTGTTTGATGATAACTGATCTCAATATCTAAAATTCATGTTTGCAATATGCTAATATGGGCGACTTCTGACTGATTTCTTATAATGAAGCACTTGGACTTTAAGTAAAAAGGAATAAGAAAAAATTGAAAGGAAGCGAAAGAGTGCTCACAAACTTTAATGCATGAGACATCTCTTATTTGGCTATATCGAAATGCTAATGCAGTTGCAAGTTCTTGAAAATGATTTCCAAGGGTTGCTAATTACTAGCTGTTTTTTGAGACATCCAGAAATAGAAATGTTGAGATGTTGAGACAAATAACATCTTAGAATGGAATCCTGCTCAGCAACCTCCCATCTTCAGATGGAGAATAAGGGGACTTCTGGTTGTCCAATACCGCATGATACACAGCAATTATTTTTACCTCTCTCCAAGACAATCTCCTATTGATAGGAATCAACAGATAAAAGAGCCTTCTCTTCCAGTTATTGGTTGGTGTGTTCTCCTTACCCTTCACCTCACATCTGCCTCTTAACAAAATTTGGCACCATGAATAACTACCTCACTAAAACAGTGGCTTACTTTGTTATAGTCGCCAATTTGATTCGCAAACTGCAGTGAAGATTACACTTCTCTGTTCACTAATTAAGAATTTATATCTACTAGCTTCAAATATTCCCTTCTCTTGACCAATAAACTTGTCACTAGCTTAAAGAAATCAGAGTTCAAAAGGATACTTGCAATGTAGCCTTAAAGTACAGGAAAAGGACTGAAACAGAAAGAAGTGTGCATGAAAACAAAACTAAACAAGCATACACCTGGAGAAACCCTTAAATGGGAAAAAAAATCCTGCAAAAGTAAGCTTTGAACTCCTCATGTCACTATATATCAGCCTCTATAAGTAGGTTCAATGGCAGTAGAACCTTAATGAACTCATGCAAACAAGAACAAATGAGTTCCACACCTACAACATGCCTGCAACTCCATGAAAATTATGTACATCACTTATGAGTTATGAAGATTGGAGTATGAACCAGCCTTTGTTAAACTCTAACAAGTCTCCTCAGGCAGGTTTCTTCAAAGAAAACGCTTGGAAGAGGAAGAGACAATGTCTGCAACCATTGCTCTGCCCAATAAGACAAACTGTACTAAACAACTGTTTTCATCAGACCGGCAATTGTGAAACTGCCACAGTGATTGCAAACCCCTTCTATAACTGGCAGTTTCATCACCAACAAAAAATGCTTTGTTTTCTGCAACATTCCCTTGAAAATTTAACTTCCCTAAGATGCTCCAGATCAACTCAAGGTAATCTTCAGTACAGTGTAATGTTTGGTTGGCTTTGAAATTGTCATCTGCAAGTTTTCTGAGTCTTTGAAGTTCTTCACAACCTTCTAGGCTGATAGAGACGACAATTGACCATTCAATAATGATTAAGATCCAATTTTTTGGATCAAGCAAGTAATAAAAATATTCTGAAATCAAATTTTAAATTGAATAATTTAGTCAAATAGGCAACTACTTTACATATTTCAACCAAAAACATGTCTGTGTATGCACAGTTGACAAAAATATGTGACGGGAGTGGTAGTTGGTTGCAAATTAAGCAAGACTTTTAAACAATTCTGGAAAACCTCCTAGTTCTTGAAAAGGATGATTCTCCTAAATTATCAACTCTCAGCTAGACATATTTCCGGTGAAAAAATGAGCACCCTCTAGAAAGATTTGAAACTAAAACCTTTGGTAAGAAGGATGCAAATATTTTTGCCTGGATCTAGAAAGTCTTAACAAATTATCAATTTGAGTTATTTGAAGAAGCTGGGCTTCTGTGACAAGGTAAATACTAAATAGAAAAAGATTAGAAACACAGTGGCAGTTATGTTCGAGTTGTTTTCATCTTAGTAATTTTTTACCTTGATCTTTCTAGTCTTCTTTCACAATGTCACATGACTGGTGACTGTGACTTCAAGCGTATCTGTGTGCTTATCCTCTGACCATCTATTCTATGAGCATCATCTTGTTCTTAAATGTGTCAAGGTTATTTTTTTGTTTAAGTTTTTGACAGCAGGTTGCTGGATCACCCTGTGAGAACTTTTTCTTCCTCCAGTTTTGAATCATTCTTCTGACCCATCTTTGGGGGAAAGTTTTCCAATCGAACTAAGCATTTGAACATAAGGAAATCCAAATGGAGGAACCAAGACTTTGGGAATAAATAGTTCTCACCTAGTGATCCGAGAAAACACCCATTCAAAATCTTGTGCTTAGTTTTATACTTTTATTAATTCATCAAATTTATTGTGTATGAGTGTAACCCAAATTCTTAAATAAAAATTAATTCATAAAAGCCTTCGGTTAGTGGCATTCAACGCGTCCCACTTAAGGTTACAAATCTAAAAGTTTAAGCGTGCCTAAATTACTAGGATTGATGTACATTTTTTTGACCAGTTCTGAAGTGTCAGTGTGAATGGAAAAAATTTAATTTGCAGAGCATGTATATATTAATAAACTCAAGAATGAACACAAGACAGAAAAATAAAGAATCCAAACAGAAAATCCTTATTATTTTACATCTATTACTGAGAATGTGTAAACGTGGTGTATAAGAAATAATGAAATACTTGTTGAAAAGTTCAACTCTGTATGCCATTTCCTGCTCTGCCATGCCAAAAATCTGCAACCAGACAAAAAAACCAGTCATTCTCGTTTACATGCTATTAAAACTAAATCCTAATGCAGTAAGTTACAACTCCAAATTCCTACTCTGCTGTCACTTCTTCGCTATTAATGTCCATTTTCAATTATTTCTTTTAATTCCTAGATTCATCCACTGGCATGTATAGGCAATGGCATTGAAGTGAACATCACTCCCTCCAGAATCAAATGCCAGAATTCTTTTCCCTTTTCAAAAGACATTTATACAGAATGATATTTCTCTGCAAAACTCAACTTTTCCAAACTTTCTATAAATTCAAAATTCATTAGGTACGTCGATTGGCATGCTTCAGTTCACTTCGAACTTGCCATAAAATCAGAGCCCAGTAGGACAATCTTTAAATAATATATGAAGTGGCAAGAAACTCCTGTCTAAAGTTCTTATGCCAAATTGCCATCTGGCTTGGCTGCTACATAAGGAGCAAACTTTTAACTTTCCCATTGCCTCTCTACATTTTGCAAATAACCCAAAAGAAAAGTCTCTTTCGCGAAAACTAGCCTCCATAAAATCCTATATTGCTATATCGGACCATTTACAGCTAAGTTTTAACAATATATTGGAAATATTCGCATACTGTTAATGAAATATTTCAATATTGCAGGGCTTCAAAGCCCTAGAAGCTAGAATCGCAGAAATCTTTACTCCTGCGATCATTTTAAATCTCTTATATACAATACAGATTTTATGTGAAGGGAACGGTATAACATACCTGCTCTTTGTCTAGTCCGGAGGGGGCATTGGCAGCCATTCTGACGATTAACAGACAGCTAGCTAAAAGGAAAAAAAACGATGACAATGATCGTCAACTTTGCGCGACCATTAAAGACATAAACCCTAAATAAAAGAAACTGAAACAATCGGCGAGTTTACAATTCAAGTTTTGGAAAAAATTTATTTAGCATTCTTCATTGATCGGAGGACTTGATCTATGGTGGGAATATTTTTCCCATGAGTTATAAAAAAAAATAGTCCTATTAATGCATGTAAGTAATTAACCATTATGATATTGTTACAAGGATTCAATCATGTAGTTTTACAAGTCAAATTCATTGACCCATGTTTCATGAGTAGTAGTTCACAAGAATCCATCTCTCATAATATTGAATGGTCCATTTAGCACTCATTACATCTAGGTGATACTCATAGAGGTGAAGCACTGGGCCTTCTTGGGAGGTCACCCATCCCAATACTACTCTAACTCGAGCACACTTAACCACAGAGTTTTCCCCGAGGTTAAACCCACTTAGCTTGCAACCCCATTTGCAAAACCTTCCTAAGTGGGTTTAACCTTGGGGAAAACTCTGTGGTTAAGCGCGCTTGAGCTGGAGTAGTACTGGGTTTCATAAGGCACAACATTTGTTGAAGGTTTTTGCAAATGGGGTTGCAAGCTAAGTGGGTTTAACCTTGGGGGAAACTCTGTGGTTAAGTGTGCGTGAGTTGGAGTAGTACTGCGATGGGTGACCTCCCGAGAAGGCCTAGTGCTTCACCTCTGTGAGTATCACCTAGATTGCTAAGTGGACCATTCAATATCATGAGAGATGGGTTCTTGTGAACCACTACTCATGAAACATGGGTCAATGAGTTTGACTCGTAAAACTACACGACTGAATCTTGATAGCAATATCATAATTTGACACGCTATGGAAAATACCTCTTACTTATCAAATAATTAATCAATAATTATTATAGACATTTTAAATTAATTTTATATATTTTATTTCATTAAATTAAATTCATTTTTATTTCATTATTAAACTATTATAGATATCTCGAATACTCTATGTAAATAATGTCAAAATCAATTTGGAGTTATTTTATTTTATTTGGAACTATTTTATTTACTACATAAATTTGATGTGTTATTTATTTGGAAATATTAATATTTTGACATGTAAATGGTACTCATGCTATTATACTCCACCCCTTGTTATCATTGTAGAATGCCTCTTACATTAATTAATTAAATTAAATCTATTTTCACTACATTATATGAATTGTCACTTTATCATCAAATTAAATAAATTCAATTTTATTTATCTTTCATTATTTAAATTAAACAAATTAAAACCACTTCCACCTTATTATTAAATTAGATTAAATAAGTTCATTCTCATCAACTTAAATTAAAAAATAAAATTTAAATAAAGTTATCCCTTCAAAATTCAAATAAATGAGTCTACGTCATCCATCCACAATAACTAAATTAAATTATATTTACCTCTCTCCAAATATAAAATAAATTAAATTAAAAGGCCTCCTTACATGTGGTCCAAAATCTCAAGGGTGTCTCGTTTAATCTCCAACATACATACATCATTTAATCTCCACCATTCACATACACTCAAGTACCTAAATGAAGCCCTTGATCCTCCATCGCATTCATAAGCATATAGCACGGCATAGCATGAATCATTATCAAGCATACACATACAAGTACATGCTATCAAGATCTTGAGAAATCCAAAGAACAACTACATTGCTCATATCCATAAGTAAGTCCATTTAACAAATGAGATATTTTGCTTTGTAAGTGAAGGTAAGAATTATTTTGTTTGATCTCCTTTATGTTCAATATGAAGATATTGTTGCTTTATTTAGAATAAAGGTTAATATGACTAATTTCTTACATCGTGTTCCAAATATAACATCATATATTCTAGCACGCTCAATGGGATCCATGGGTCCTTAACAAATTTTTACTATGTAGGATCTTTTGAATTTGATTTTGTGAGGTTTTTCTTTCTAATTTTTAAGAGATATTTTAAAGAAACTTTGTTGGGTGTATCTTGATTAAAAATAAACTTCATCATTGCATCAAAAAGCTCTAAAAACTTATAAATCAATACAAGACTCGATATGTTTTAGAATCCAAAAAAACTAGTGGCTTTTTTAGATTTGACAAAACCCTTATAGTCAAAATTCATAGTTCTTAGATCTGCATAGTTGTACTCATGCATAGTCAATGTACCTTCAACAAAATATTTTAAAAATATTTCCCTACATTATCAAGTATAATCGATAAAAAAATTGGCATTCATGATTGGTCTGCAAGTACAAATCTTGTGCTAACAAAGTTTAAGGGAGGATTATCAATGGTGTCATCCAAATCTAAAAAAATTGAAAGGTTTTAGCAAGAGTCATGGCCATATTAGGAATCACTGTCAAGCATTAACCACAAATAATGTTGGTTGAGAGAATAATGTCGATAATCCAATTGTTAATTATCAAAGATCCATTCATGCTATGATAGCAATTGGTGACATACAAGGCTTAGACTACTACAATATGAAAATATATGCAAATATGAAATTAAGCTGCCTTAATATGGAATTACCATGTAATATTCAACCTCTTTATGATGCTTAAATCAGCTGCTTTCACATGTTTAATACAACCATCTTAGATGAAATTAAAGCAACAATAAAAGGAAGATAAAATCATGATAAGATAACAACAACAAAGAAGCACAAATTAGCAACATAAGAATGCAAGAAACTCTAGAAGATCATTTCACAACACAAGATTTATGTGGAGAAATCCGTTCGAGAAAAAACTCCACCTAGAAGAGAAGCCAAGCATGTATTATCTTCAAATGCAAGATTACAATACATTCACCTCCATCGCTCCTTTTGTGTCTTCAATCAGTAAGCACCTATATACATATATTGTCACGACATCTCACACCTCCCTGACACCTACAAATTAAAATTTCTTTGTAACATGCCTATTGTTCTCCCTAGTAAATCTACTAAGTTTTACCCACATGTAATTGACTATGCATCTAATGTAAACCAATAAAAAAATTTCCTTTTCTATTTAATAATAAATGTATCATTTGAAATATAACTTTATCCAAACTTTTCCACAAAGAATCATTCTAATAATATAAGTATGATTTAACTTTACATAATTATATTCAAGATAACGTTTCAAATTACAATTTCTATATAAATGGAATCATGATTACATACGTTGCTTCAACAAGCTTATAAGAACTAGAAATACGAATGGTCTAGAATGTCCTTCTCCCAAATCTTGGCCGCCAACTGCATGAGGAGAAGCATCACTCAAGTGATTTTTCACGAACCATGGACTAACTGCGGTCCCGCACACATCTACCAAATTGGTAGATGGCCCTACCCTTCGACGAAGAGATTGGTTTGGTAACCTCATCCTTCAAATAGCCTTTTCTAAGCATAGTGATGTGTCCTACAAATCTAGAGCTACCATAATGTCTATTACCTCATATATGATTACCCCAACCTAGAATGTAAATAGGATCACATAGTGAACTGACATTGTAGACAATGGCTACCTACACTACTTTGGCCAAAGATTCACCACCTAGTAACTTCGAGCGAGCTCTTCTAAATTACCACATTTAATTGCTTGATTTATATTGACCAAATTAGTATTCTATTCTAAGGTTATCCCCTTTCACATGGATTTATCCCAACCCCAAAAATAACCTTCTCATTTATTTATATCCAACAACATGTTATAAGATCCACAATTAAACTCTATCTTATGCTACCCACCTAGAGCATTGCCAAACTATGTATAGTTCTGACATTCTACAAATAATATAAATAGTATTCAAATATATAAACCCCCTTTTATAGTATAATAACTATATACAAATAACCCAAAGAAAGGTTTCCCAAAACAAGAGATAAACAAAGATCTTTCAAAATACCTACAAGCAACAAACACACTTAAAAGACAACCTTTTCAACATGACATCAAAATAAAAAACTCTTCAACAGAATAATAAGGGAGTAGAAATCAACATGCCTTTTTAAAGCTCCAACTAAATAATCCTCCCTCCTAGATAGCTCAAGATCGCTTGCTACTTCCACTACGAACAACCAAAATACCTCTACTAGCTTCTCTCTAGATCTCTCAACCAAAACAATATAAAATAACAAGCAACTCTTTCTATCTCACAATTCTCAACTCACTCACACATAATTTTCAGTAGAATAACACTAAGAAAATTAGAAAGATAAGTGTAACAATTGGTAGAATGGACACCTCTACTTATACTAATTTGTGAGCAGCTGGAGGCTATAAACAAG
>VDFB02057387.1:31306-46094 GCA_007258455.2 Sequoia sempervirens
GAAGTTGCGGAAATATTTATTTTGTTTCCCCACTCCATACCTCCCTGGCAAACTTCCGATGGACTGGAAAGGCGGATTTCAGCTCCACTAGGCCCGCTCTCTATAGACATCTAGAAGAATGGATTGATTAGGGGAAAGAGATATGTGACGGTGAGACAGCAGTAGACCCAAACATCTGACGATGAGTTCTATCGAAGGAAAAAAAAGAGCCCTTAAATATTGTGTTTTTCAAATGAAATGCTCAGAATCGTTCTAAACCACCATTTCATCACTGGAGTCAATCAGATTCGAGCTGTAAAATTCAAAAACATTTCCTGCAGTAAAAAAACGTACCCTAGTCGAATCCATAGAAAATCAAACCAAGATCCGATTCCGAGACGTTTCGTACCCGGAATTGGCCTGAATATAAGACGATTCAGTAACCTAGGATCTGAGCATTCTACTTTGTGTTTTGAAGACTATACCAGGTCTGCAATATGTTTTAAATCTGATTATAAAATGTTTGCACATGTTCCAGGAAGTCTGAAATATAAACTTGTTATGATCAGCACTATTTTCTATATGATTTGTTGCTTAGTTTCATGCTAAATGGTTGTTTAAAAGTTATGAATGCAATCTGAAAGTAAACATCAACAAAACCTTTCATTGAAAAACAAACCAATATAAAAAAAAATTAGAGTTGCTCATTACATGGTTTGTTGACCAATTCTTTGCACCTAAGATGTTTCCTTGTATATGCTGACTCGACTTTGCAACCTAAGATAAATTCTTTGACCTAAGATGTTTCTTTTATGTGTCAACTCAGAGTTGTAGGTTTGCAGGGGAGCATGCAACTTGAGCTCTCAAGCCCATTTTTCGCAAAAAGGATTTTTAGGTCCGAACTTTTGCAAAATGGGCTCTAAACTCTAAACCTTAATTAGGATGGCTTTCAAAGCTTTGAATCCCAAGATGCCTGAAGAGTGGTTTGTTGGACCAAGGTAAAATCATGCTTAGTTTCCTTAAAACAAAAATTCTTTGCACATAAGATGTTTCCTTGTATATGCCAACTTAACTTTGCAACCTACGATAAATTCCTCTTTCCTTCTGTGTCATTTCCAATAGCTTAGCTAGTTTCTTTAAATGAAACCCAAATCTAGTATTTTTTAGTTAACATTTCATTTACAAATTGTTTATTTCCTTGATGCTTAAATGGAGTAAATGAATACATTAGTTTAAACAATACATCTAATCAAAATAAAGGACATTAAAATTTATTCAAGAATTACTGCAAAACAAATGGGACCATTTGTTTGGCATAAAACCTACCATTAAAACTCTAGTTATTTGATGTAACGTCCCCATTTTAAGTCACTTCAGCATTGTAGTTAGCTCCTGCTTTCTCAGTGATCATCAACCTTGTCAAGAGGAATATTTGATGTTGGCAATGAGCTTAGTTGGTCTTGAGGACTCCTATGACACTTTCCAAAGTGAATTTCGGCTTTCGGTGTGTTCTCCAAGATTCTTGGAGAGAGCAATTATTTATAAATTATAATAAGCCACCCAATCAGCCCCAATTTTCATTAGTCATCATCGGTATCATTCCAGTATGGTCAATCATTGATTCCAATGCTTTCTGACAGTTTTCAGTATGGTCAATTTTTTATTCCAATGCTTGCTGACAGTTTCCGCAACTCGGATGTATTATTGGCTTTTAATTTAATAATTTTACTAAGGTTGCTTAATTTTATTAAAAAATTTAAAAAGCACCTTAGTGCAATAGCTTGTTAGAAAGAGAATTTAAAGTTTTAAATTGTGGATGCATAAAAGGGGGACCTTGCTCATCAAATATATTTATTATTTCATAAAAAGGTCTTTTAGAGCCAAAACGGGATTATTTAACTAAAAATACATTTTAAAATATGCTTTCTAGAAAGTTCGGCCGGAAAAGTATAAAAGGAGATTCAGGGAGCTCATTTGAATATGCAAAATTTTTAATTCCTCTTGTGAAACTCTTGCGGTTCTGTGGGATTGAACTCCGGTCATCTCAGCCTTATTGAGGACGAAAACCCTCTTGGAGAAGATTAACCACAATGGTGAAAGATCCTCCCTGGTAATAATATGTGACTCATTCTGAGTTATAGTTGTGCAGATTGGTTTACCAGTAGATTCATCCAAAATCTACATTTGTACTGAATGCCAAATACTTGGAGCAATTTCATACAAAGATTGTCTGCAACCTGAATGTCGTCAATTGAAGAATTTGTTAGTGAAATTGCATAGGTTTCATGTTTGGATCGAATGATTAAATAATTTGTGAAGTCTTGCAAGCAAGACAAATTATCAAATATTTACAAGTTTAAAGAGATGCACTTATATTATTGGTTTCAGGCACCATGGAACGAAAGTTGTTGCTGGTTTGAATAATATCTTTGGCTAGGCATGAAGAGCACACAGGAAATACTGAGGGAGGGAGAGGGAGGCCGGGCAGGCAAGGGCTCAATCAGTATTTCAACTTTTTAAAACTTAAAACCATAGCAAATCTGAAGTGGCACAATTGAAGATAGACTTTTCAACTGCAGACATAGAATTGCTGATTAGGCAAGCTGACTTGGCAAAAGATGCTGACAAAGTAGACTAGCAAGTAGCTGATGAAGACAAGCAACTAGCTCAACCAGACAACCAGGTAGCTCAACCAAGCAGCCAAGTAGCTCAAGCACACAACCAAGTAGCTCAACACATAGGCAAGTAGCCTGAGCAGCTCAAGTAGACAAGCAGGTAGCTCACACCTTGACATCAATGACAAAATATTTTAAAAAGGTGCGACTCTAATCATTGTTGGGAGAGTTACTTCATTGCTTCATTGTGGGGCGTCATACTCCTTTGTTGGGCGTGAGACTTTCATATTGGTGGCGTGGTAATCTTCTTATGCTGGTTGACTTTGTTAGATCAGGTAGGCGTGACATAGGTGAGTGTTGGTGGTCTTTGAAAAGCTCATTGCTGAGCACTTAAACTGTCCTAAGCCTTGCATGGGAAATTTATGAAGAATTGTATAAGCTTTGGTGGGACGTGAAACAATGGTGCTGACCAGCGGGTAGGTGCTGTCATTGTGGAGTGTAGGGTGAGCTGCAAGGTGAAAAGTGGGGTTAAGGTAGTTTTCAGAATTACTACTCAGGTGTTGACTGCTGTAGCTTTTCCAGACTGTACAAAGCTGCCATTATTCTCTATTCCATCCTTGGCATAGGCAATATGAGGTGGAACTATTCCTGTGCACTCAGAACTGCATCTTCTTGTGGTTAGAACATGATATGCATATCTCTGTAGTTCGCTGATTAGAACAGCAGACTGTAATATCCATTTTCTGATTTCTACAGTCATTTGAATGTGTGCCAAATGTTTGTCAATTTGTCTCTTCAAAAGCTGTGAATGTAAATTGAAAATATAAATTGAAATACATTTTGGTGTGAGCATGACATACAGAAAATCTCTCATAAGCAGTTACATCTAAACTGTTTGGAATGCCTGTTAGCAAAAATTATGAAAATTGCAAATTATTGGTCAAGAAATTGGTAGGGGTTTTTACATTTGATTTCATAGTTTATACTGTGGCAGTCACTTGATTTTAACCTTTGTCATTACTAGGTCACTATTGACTCTGCAACTCAAACTTATTATAAACCATAACTCTGAATATGGGTATTCAGAATTTCATCACTTGACATATGACTAGAACCACAGAGAGTTTTTCTTCAGTCTGGCATTGCAGGTGTACAATCTAGATGTGTCAGGTCCTAACAGATTTTACATGCCCACTGAAAGATGGAAAAAATGTATGGGAATGAATTGCTCTATTTATTCCACTTAATAATGGTTTTCCATTTTCAAAATACACTAAAAAAAATTCATGGTACATAGCCATAATTTGGATGGAAAAAGAATACAAAATGTTATAAATAAAGGGGCCACTCCAATTTAAAGCAGGGACCAGCAACTTTCCAATCCCGTTATGTTGACTTTTGAACCAATTTGGCTGTATTCACAGGAAATATTTTGATTGCAAAGACAATCAATGACAAACACTATAACCCAGATTCTGTTCACTTAACTTGTTATATTTATAAACACTTTATGACACTTTGCAGCGATCTTTTACTCAGCCAATCTTTTGCAAAATCCTAGCACCCCAAAGGTACTACTTGACCTCCAAGATGTTCAGACATGTTCATTTTAATTTCTTCAAAAACACTATAATATCGCTTTACCTATTATTAAACCTATGGACTGCAAAATCTTATTGAGACAGTCCTAAAGAAAATCTTGAACAATCTATAAAATAAAGAAACACAGAAGTTAATCTAGTAGATTTTGTAGACTGGTTTCTATTGTCTCAAAGGAACTCTATTGTGGAAATAAAGCTCTTACATTGGCAATTAAACTAGAAATTTCAAATGAGTCAACCTTGCAAAATGTAAACTATGCTGTTCAAATTTGGAGTCCTACAAAGGTGTTGCCAATCCCCCAAGAAGTTTAAACTTGTCAGGATTGAACTCATCGTGAATCTCATAAAAAATCCATGACCATTCTTAATCCCTACCACCTTTATGCCTTTATTGAAAAAGATTAATATTAAAGAGAACAGAAAAAAGAAAATATATTCACATCCACATCTGCACAAAGTTGGTCAATTGAACCAAAAAACGCATCCATTACCAATAGAATATTACTGCAGTAAAAAGAAACCTAGGAACTCAACAAGTAACTAACAATTAAAGAAAAACAGCAAAGTTGTACAGAGTGGTAAATGCAAGCAGTCATTTTTGGAGGGTTTGCTACAAAGAAATAGCCCATCAACCAAGCTTAGTGGTGAATTTGAAATGTGTAACTGTTGCAATCTATTTCAGTCTAAACATTTCAAGCTAGCTTTCCAGAAATTGCATACCTCTTCTCTATACATTTGTCAAAGCAAGTTTGAGTAAGCCTGCATCAAAGAAAAGACAGCACTCTCACAACTCAACGACTTGCCTATTTATATCAAATATAGTGACAACTATTAAATGAGTACAAAGCCCATACTAATCCAGGCAATGTAAAAAACCCTTAACACCTTATATAGAATTTTCAGAAAACATGTGGCACTTCAGTTCATTAAAACCCATAAATGTATACCTGGCATTATAATAACCCCAAAAGGTCCTCAAAAAAAGCACAAAAATTTTAATCAAATTTTAAGGAAAAGTAGTATGTTCATGCCTGGAACCAAGAGATTAAGATAGTTAAAAGTAATAGATGACATGATATAGTCCTCACTAATTTACATCACACAGATATCTTACCAAATTTAAAATTGAAAAGTGATCTTTTCAGCCAAAAAGGGCTTGGGATGCAAGGGTAAGAGCTAGGTTGTTAATCGAGAGAGCATAAAAAGCAATCCATATATTTTGTATTATGCTTAAATCTAAAAATTCAAGGGAAAGGATTACTTTACAAGGCTCTTTCCTTTCTTTTGTCTAAGTTACCAGTTCTGGTTCTGATTAAGGTTCACGTTTGTGAGTTCAGTTCTTGGATTTGGCCAAAAAAAAGAGCTTGGGAAAAGCCATTCCTTAATAAATAAATAAAACCTTATCATCAATTTAATAATGATCGTAAAATAACCCCTTTATTAAATTCCTATTGATTTAAATTTTAAATCTTCACAAACTTTTATTATCAATTCTTGTATTCCCATCCAGACTCCAAATAAACAGTGAAATATATCATGTCCACACATATATTGAAATAAAAAATGAAAACAACAGCACAGTAGAAACAACCAGATAGCACACAGCAGAAAAAAAGCCTGATTCCAGGAAAATTGTCTGAAAGTAAGCATCTGCATACAGTAGGTCTTTATTAGATCCTGCCAGGCCAAGGAAGAATGCCCTACACACAGTGGATTTATGTCAGCAACAGCAAAGAGTGAATGAAGAGTTTCTAGGCAAACAGAACAGCATTGTTTAGTTTTAAAAAGATTTATAAAGGCATTCTTCCTGAGAGGGTTTGCCTTGGTTCATTTTGGGTTCAAAGGGGTAACCCCATAGGCATTCTGCCTCTCACCAGCTACACCAAACTAGATTCTGAATCAGTTTTGGATCAGATCCAGATCCAGGGAATCTGAGTGACAAACTGGTAACTTAGCTTTTGGTACAATCAAATGAACATATTGAAGAGACAAAGCCATTTGTGCAAGGATGATACCTTTCTCAACTTTTCTTTGTTGCCAAATTTATTTAGATGAAGATAACCATTGTAAAGAAGTGGATAGATTTTCTATTAGAATCTCTCCTGCAAACGGAATTCCAGCTCTATATTGTAAGGATAATTGATAAAATTTGTAATGTAAACTTTTGAGATTAGTTCATCACGGCACAAAATCAATAAAGTTCATCACAGCACAAAATCAATAAATGCCTACTAAATCTTATTATTTAGAGAGAAAACCAAGATAAATGATCAAGAAAAAGAGTTTGGTGACATTATCAGATGTTTCAAAATAAATTTATATATTATCCTTGTCTAAAAGGTTGAGCCCTATCCTCCTCATTTAATCTCGGATGCTAGAACAGGTTGTACAGAGAGTAGATTTGATTTGGACAATATTTTACCAAGCAAAGAAGCTATGTCATGCACTGAATCCTTTGGTGAACTCCCTCCATGGGAGTCAGTGACTTGGAAATGAATTTTGACATCACTGAACTTCCATTTGTTAATGTCATATTAAACAATCTAGGTTTTGGACCTAGATTTATGGGACTAGTTCTATTCAGAAAATTTCTCACAATAATTGTGATTAATGGTTCTGTCGGATTTTTTCCCTCTACTAAGATCAGTAAGCCAACAATGACCCCTTGCTTCAATATTTGTTTTTGCAGTCAAAGTGATTCTTTATTTGTTAAGAGATTTTACTATAGACCCACCAGTGGGAGGGTTGCCTCTCCTTGTCAGGGATCACCTGTGGATGTTCGGTTTGCAGATAATATATTAAAAATTTCAAAGCTTTAAAAAGGAGAATTTATCTAGCTTGAGTTTTAAGCAATTTCTATATTTCCCAGCTTCTGAATCAACTATTTACCTGCAAAACACTTATGCTCTGGCTGGATAGATTACCCACCAGACTGACTGGCAATGCAGAATGAACTGCCATGGTCCTAATAAGGTAATAAGACATCTTGGAATCGTTTTCATACCAATGCTTCTCTTATACACATGGTCATTTGTTCTGTATAGAATTGAAATGAAGCAAAACAAATGGCATTAATATTTTTCTTCTTGTTGGGATATCCAACATCAGTCAACGACTTTATTTCAGACTAATCTTTATGCTTCTCTTAATGTTTTTTAATTTCAGCCAGCTATTTATTTGATATTTCAGACTCTTCTACATGCTTCTCTTCATAATGTTTTTAATTTCAGCCAGCTATTTATTTCAGTCTCTTCTACATGCTTCTCTTCATAGTGTTTCCAATTTCAGCCAGCTATTTATTTTAGTCTCTTCTACATGCTTCTCTTCATAATGTGTTTAATTTCAGCCAGCTTTATCAAGGATATGATGCCCCTAAATGGATTTTAAAGAAGATTCATTACAATAGACAATGTAAATAGTTGCACCAGCAACATTCTTGGGGGTTTTCCCCTACAGAAACACACACCAGAAACTTATCTCTTTGACTCTGTCTGTGGCAATTCTGTCATTGAATATCAAGATTCTGCTTAGTTTAATTTTATGTGGAAATCTTGAGAGTTGATTTAAAATTATTTGTTTTTCTCCTACATATTTGACTATGGAACAGACAGAAAGCCATTCATGCTACATTGTAGAATCTTTAAGCAAATGGTATTCCTCTTGCAAAGATGAAGGATTGTTCTACTTTGAAATACAGCAAATTGAACTTTTAAAGCTGATATGTGTTAATTAACAGCTGGGTCTCTTGGATAGAACCAAACAGCCTATATAGATTTAAAAGACTTTAGCAGAAGCACATTTTCTTTGCTTCAGAAAACCCTCAGTTTCTTCTCCCTTACTCTTAAATTGTTTTCTTGTTGAATGGTCGAGAAATGGTAAAATACAATGATAAAAGTCGTTCATTCCCTCGTAAGTATGTTAATAATATAAATATAATGTCAATGACTGTTTCACTGGTAGAAAAGCTGTAAAGCAAAATAATATAAAAGTGAGAACAGTTTGCCTGGTCTACACAGTTTAAATACTTATTTGTCCAAAATGAACCTCAATCTTGAACAGTGTCTGCAGAGTTTGTTTGAAATTTAATTTAAAAGAAAATTTTCAAGATCCTGAACCTTCTATGAATGTAAGCATGGCCCTTTGAGGTGGACAAGATGGCTGGATGGTTTGGGAGAAATGATTAAAAGCCTAAAGGCATTCACTTGTTTGATGATAACTGATCTCAATATCTAAAATTCATGTTTGCAATATGCTAATATGGGCGACTTCTGACTGATTTCTTATAATGAAGCACTTGGACTTTAAGTAAAAAGGAATAAGAAAAAATTGAAAGGAAGCGAAAGAGTGCTCACAAACTTTAATGCATGAGACATCTCTTATTTGGCTATATCAAAATGCTAATGCAGTTGCAAGTTCTTGAAAATGATTTCCAAGGGTTGCTAATTACTAGCTGTTTTTTGAGACATCCAGAAATAGAAATGTTGAGATGTTGAGACAAATAACATCTTAGAATGGAATCCTGCTCAGCAACCTCCCATCTTCAGATGGAGAATAAGGGGACTTCTGGTTGTCCAATACCGCATGATACACAGCAATTATTTTTACCTCTCTCCAAGACAATCTCCTATTGATAGGAATCAACAGATAAAAGAGCCTTCTCTTCCAGTTATTGGTTGGTGTGTTCTCCTTACCCTTCACCTCACATCTGCCTCTTAACAAAATTTGGCACCATGAATAACTACCTCACTAAAACAGTGGCTTACTTTGTTATAGTCGCCAATTTGATTCGCAAACTGCAGTGAAGATTACACTTCTCTGTTCACTAATTAAGAATTTATATCTACTAGCTTCAAATATTCCCTTCTCTTGACCAATAAACTTGTCACTAGCTTAAAGAAATCAGAGTTCAAAAGGATACTTGCAATGTAGCCTTAAAGTACAGGAAAAGGACTGAAACAGAAAGAAGTGTGCATGAAAACAAAACTAAACAAGCATACACCTGGAGAAACCCTTAAATGGGAAAAAAAATCCTGCAAAAGTAAGCTTTGAACTCCTCATGTCACTATATATCAGCCTCTATAAGTAGGTTCAATGGCAGTAGAACCTTAATGAACTCATGCAAACAAGAACAAATGAGTTCCACACCTACAACATGCCTGCAACTCCATGAAAATTATGTACATCACTTATGAGTTATGAAGATTGGAGTATGAACCAGCCTTTGTTAAACTCTAACAAGTCTCCTCAGGCAGGTTTCTTCAAAGAAAACGCTTGGAAGAGGAAGAGACAATGTCTGCAACTATTGCTCTGCCCAATAAGACAAACTGTACTAAACAACTGTTTTCATCAGACCGGCAATTGTGAAACTGCCACAGTGATTGCAAACCCCTTCTATAACTGGCAGTTTCATCACCAACAAAAAATGCTTTGTTTTCTGCAACATTCCCTTGAAAATTTAACTTCCCTAAGATGCTCCAGATCAACTCAAGGTAATCTTCAGTACAGTGTAATGTTTGGTTGGCTTTGAAATTGTCATCTGCAAGTTTTCTGAGTCTTTGAAGTTCTTCACAACCTTCTAGGCTGATAGAGACGACAATTGACCATTCAATAATGATTAAGATCCAATTTTTTGGATCAAGCAAGTAATAAAAATATTCTGAAATCAAATTTTAAATTGAATAATTTAGTCAAATAGGCAACTACTTTACATATTTCAACCAAAAACATGTCTGTGTATGCACAGTTGACAAAAATATGTGACGGGAGTGGTAGTTGGTTGCAAATTAAGCAAGACTTTTAAACAATTCTGGAAAACCTCCTAGTTCTTGAAAAGGATGATTCTCCTAAATTATCAACTCTCAGCTAGACATATTTCCGGTGAAAAAATGAGCACCCTCTAGAAAGATTTGAAACTAAAACCTTTGGTAAGAAGGATGCAAATATTTTTGCCTGGATCTAGAAAGTCTTAACAAATTATCAATTTGAGTTATTTGAAGAAGCTGGGCTTCTGTGACAAGGTAAATACTAAATAGAAAAAGATTAGAAACACAGTGGCAGTTATGTTCGAGTTGTTTTCATCTTAGTAATTTTTTACCTTGATCTTTCTAGTCTTCTTTCACAATGTCACATGACTGGTGACTGTGACTTCAAGCGTATCCGTGTGCTTATCCTCTGACCATCTATTCTATGAGCATCATCTTGTTCTTAAATGTGTCAAGGTTATTTTTTTGTTTAAGTTTTTGACAGCAGGTTGCTGGATCACCCTGTGAGAACTTTTTCTTCCTCCAGTTTTGAATCATTCTTCTGACCCATCTTTGGGGGAAAGTTTTCCAATCGAACTAAGCATTTGAACATAAGGAAATCCAAATGGAGGAACCAAGACTTTGGGAATAAATAGTTCTCACCTAGTGATCCGAGAAAACACCCATTCAAAATCTTGTGCTTAGTTTTATACTTTTATTAATTCATCAAATTTATTGTGTATGAGTGTAACCCAAATTCTTAAATAAAAATTAATTCATAAAAGCCTTCGGTTAGTGGCATTCAACGCGTCCCACTTAAGGTTACAAATCTAAAAGTTTAAGCGTGCCTAAATTACTAGGATTGATGTACATTTTTTTGACCAGTTCTGAAGTGTCAGTGTGAATGGAAAAAATTTAATTTGCAGAGCATGTATATATTAATAAACTCAAGAATGAACACAAGACAGAAAAATAAAGAATCCAAACAGAAAATCCTTATTATTTTACATCTATTACTGAGAATGTGTAAACGTGGTGTATAAGAAATAATGAAATACTTGTTGAAAAGTTCAACTCTGTATGCCATTTCCTGCTCTGCCATGCCAAAAATCTGCAACCAGACAAAAAAACCAGTCATTCTCGTTTACATGCTATTAAAACTAAATCCTAATGCAGTAAGTTACAACTCCAAATTCCTACTCTGCTGTCACTTCTTCGCTATTAATGTCCATTTTCAATTATTTCTTTTAATTCCTAGATTCATCCACTGGCATGTATAGGCAATGGCATTGAAGTGAACATCACTCCCTCCAGAATCAAATGCCAGAATTCTTTTCCCTTTTCAAAAGACATTTATACAGAATGATATTTCTCTGCAAAACTCAACTTTTCCAAACTTTCTATAAATTCAAAATTCATTAGGTACGTCGATTGGCATGCTTCAGTTCACTTCGAACTTGCCATAAAATCAGAGCCCAGTAGGACAATCTTTAAATAATATATGAAGTGGCAAGAAACTCCTGTCTAAAGTTCTTATGCCAAATTGCCATCTGGCTTGGCTGCTACATAAGGAGCAAACTTTTAACTTTCCCATTGCCTCTCTACATTTTGCAAATAACCCAAAAGAAAAGTCTCTTTCGCGAAAACTAGCCTCCATAAAATCCTATATTGCTATATCGGACCATTTACAGCTAAGTTTTAACAATATATTGGAAATATTCGCATACTGTTAATGAAATATTTCAATATTGCAGGGCTTCAAAGCCCTAGAAGCTAGAATCGCAGAAATCTTTACTCCTGCGATCATTTTAAATCTCTTATATACAATACAGATTTTATGTGAAGGGAACGGTATAACATACCTGCTCTTTGTCTAGTCCGGAGGGGGCATTGGCAGCCATTCTGACGATTAACAGACAGCTAGCTAAAAGGAAAAAAAACGATGACAATGATCGTCAACTTTGCGCGACCATTAAAGACATAAACCCTAAATAAAAGAAACTGAAACAATCGGCGAGTTTACAATTCAAGTTTTGGAAAAAATTTATTTAGCATTCTTCATTGATCGGAGGACTTGATCTATGGTGGGAATATTTTTCCCATGAGTTATAAAAAAAAATAGTCCTATTAATGCATGTAAGTAATTAACCATTATGATATTGTTACAAGGATTCAATCATGTAGTTTTACAAGTCAAATTCATTGACCCATGTTTCATGAGTAGTAGTTCACAAGAATCCATCTCTCATAATATTGAATGGTCCATTTAGCACTCATTACATCTAGGTGATACTCATAGAGGTGAAGCACTGGGCCTTCTTGGGAGGTCACCCATCCCAATACTACTCTAACTCGAGCACACTTAACCACAGAGTTTTCCCCGAGGTTAAACCCACTTAGCTTGCAACCCCATTTGCAAAACCTTCCTAAGTGGGTTTAACCTTGGGGAAAACTCTGTGGTTAAGCGCGCTTGAGCTGGAGTAGTACTGGGTTTCATAAGGCACAACATTTGTTGAAGGTTTTTGCAAATGGGGTTGCAAGCTAAGTGGGTTTAACCTTGGGGGAAACTCTGTGGTTAAGTGTGCGTGAGTTGGAGTAGTACTGCGATGGGTGACCTCCCGAGAAGGCCTAGTGCTTCACCTCTGTGAGTATCACCTAGATTGCTAAGTGGACCATTCAATATCATGAGAGATGGGTTCTTGTGAACCACTACTCATGAAACATGGGTCAATGAGTTTGACTCGTAAAACTACACGACTGAATCTTGATAGCAATATCATAATTTGACACGCTATGGAAAATACCTCTTACTTATCAAATAATTAATCAATAATTATTATAGACATTTTAAATTAATTTTATATATTTTATTTCATTAAATTAAATTCATTTTTATTTCATTATTAAACTATTATAGATATCTCGAATACTCTATGTAAATAATGTCAAAATCAATTTGGAGTTATTTTATTTTATTTGGAACTATTTTATTTACTACATAAATTTGATGTGTTATTTATTTGGAAATATTAATATTTTGACATGTAAATGGTACTCATGCTATTATACTCCACCCCTTGTTATCATTGTAGAATGCCTCTTACATTAATTAATTAAATTAAATCTATTTTCACTACATTATATGAATTGTCACTTTATCATCAAATTAAATAAATTCAATTTTATTTATCTTTCATTATTTAAATTAAACAAATTAAAACCACTTCCACCTTATTATTAAATTAGATTAAATAAGTTCATTCTCATCAACTTAAATTAAAAAATAAAATTTAAATAAAGTTATCCCTTCAAAATTCAAATAAATGAGTCTACGTCATCCATCCACAATAACTAAATTAAATTATATTTACCTCTCTCCAAATATAAAATAAATTAAATTAAAAGGCCTCCTTACATGTGGTCCAAAATCTCAAGGGTGTCTCGTTTAATCTCCAACATACATACATCATTTAATCTCCACCATTCACATACACTCAAGTACCTAAATGAAGCCCTTGATCCTCCATCGCATTCATAAGCATATAGCACGGCATAGCATGAATCATTATCAAGCATACACATACAAGTACATGCTATCAAGATCTTGAGAAATCCAAAGAACAACTACATTGCTCATATCCATAAGTAAGTCCATTTAACAAATGAGATATTTTGCTTTGTAAGTGAAGGTAAGAATTATTTTGTTTGATCTCCTTTATGTTCAATATGAAGATATTGTTGCTTTATTTAGAATAAAGGTTAATATGACTAATTTCTTACATCGTGTTCCAAATATAACATCATATATTCTAGCACGCTCAATGGGATCCATGGGTCCTTAACAAATTTTTTTTTTTTTTTTTTTTTTTGATCCAGGTAAGATTGTTGATTTTATTTATATAAAATATACATTAAGTCTGCTATGCAGGAATAATTACATTGAAGAACTTCATATAGCCAAAAACAAACACGGAAGAGTTCAACCAGTTCCATATTGGAAGCATCGAGCCAAAGATAAACACATAGTCAACCTTCTTCAAAATTTACAAAAAACTAGACCCCGGTTCGAAGACACTGTGAGTAACAAGACAAGACCAAGCCAAAAAACCAGACGGACACCAACCCGAATCCCACTAATTACCAGAAACCATTTACCTCTGCAAAACAAACGAAACCTTCCACCCAGTCCGTTCCCACCACCGGCACTAACTTCACTTTTTGCTTCAAGAACTCCACTGCCACCTCTGCAAGCTTACGATGTCTAGATAATTCGAGGCCTTTCAGGTCCAGAAGAAAAGGGTAAATTTTGATCGCTTCATCCGATTCCCACATAGACGCAAGGTTCGTAGGGCGCGGTATGCCTTTGCCCGGAAGAGCCACTTTCAGAGTAGTGTCGATGCCACCGAGCAAGTCATTTCGAAACATTCGCACCATCAATTCTTTAGCCAATGTCTTCGGGGTGGCAATATCCAAGAGCGAGGCGAGAAACCTTGATGAAATTTGGGCGTTGTCTCGAGCAAATTCTTTTCTCTCTAAATGTCCCTTTCCAAGGACCATCTTCACTGCTGCAACCGTCACCGGGTCGTCCTCGAGCAAGATGCGTTTTAGACGCTGGTCCGTTACCTCCCGAAAGGCGATTTGCCTTTCCGTTGCCATTAAGGAGACAGGAGTGTCAACACCAAAGGATTCAAGACCTTCCACCGAAATGATAATGGTGAACTTCGACTTCGATTGTCTCTCCATTGCCAGAGATTTGACCGGTGCACCTTGCAAAATAAACACAAAGGCAAAAACCAAGGAACTGAACCTAAATTTAGGAATGGACTTCAAGAGATTAATAGAAAACCTTAAT